>JAASFS010000130.1:0-32779 GCA_023333865.1 Globisporangium perplexum | reverse complement strand
CGTTTGTTAGATTTGTGTGTTTTGGTTGTTTTGTCAGCATGTATGGTGGGTGAACTGGTCGTTTTGTGTGTTTTTGTGTGCTTTGTGTATTTTCGGTTTGGTTTGGTGTGGTGTGGTTTGATTCGCATGGTGGTGTTGTGCGGTTGTGTAATTTTGTGTGACTATGATGTTGTCTAAAATCACTTTTTCATTCCATTAATTTATGGAAATGTTTTGTTGACAATACAACGCAGTGTATTCGTGATTTTGACAGAATGTGAAGGCTCATTTTGTCATTACCTCGAGTTCACCGATTTTGGTCGTTTGTGGCGCATTCCGTCGGCAAATCAATGATCATTTAGACTTTTTTCCTATACAAATATGTGTACTCAAGGTTTTGACATAATGGACATTCCCATAGTGTCAAAATCTTTAACTTTATGTTGGTTTTGAAAACGTCAACTAGTGTTGATTGGTTGGATACGATGTGAAAACGATTACTGATTGGCTGAAGTTTTGGACCACACTTCTTTTGTCAATTTTGAAGTGGTACAGTGCAGCGGTACATTGTTTGCAGCACTTTCAACAAACGGTAAGCAAGCCATGAGATTTAGGGCAGGCGACGTCCACCGGCAAGCTGTTCTCAATTTAATTTGCTTCGTTTATTTCACTATCTGCATTCCATTTCACTGCTTTTGGTTGTTTTGGCTTCCTGAACTACAAATCGCCGTTTAGTTGGACTTCCTGGATGTCAAAGTTCGGACGACCAATCGTTCCACTGCGATTCCCGAATTTCGCTCTTATTGCTCATTTCTTGATCTGCCACCACCGCCGCTACCCACCTCCTCTTCAGCGGCCACCGCCGCCGCTTCGCTCCTGCATTCGTGTGTATGTGTGCATGCATGTGTGTTGCCGTGTGGCTGCCGATGAGGATTACTTTTTGTATTTCCAAGCCCTAAGAGTGTGCTGTCGACAAGTCGAGGCCGCGATGCTTAGAGTTGTTCCATCCTGAGGCTCCCTACCATCAGATCAATGTGTGTGCGTGTGTGTCTGTGTTGTCTGTGTGAGCGTGCATATTGCTTGACTGGGTGCTGCCCGTGACGATCTCCACATCCAATGTCCAATTACTGCAAGAGCGGCGTCGACACGTCGTGTCCGCGATGCTTAGACAGAACCTTCTGAGGCCCCAACCACAATCGTGTGTGTGTGTGTGTGCGCGCGCGTATGTGTATGTGTGCATGTGTGTGCGTGCTGGAAGACGAGAGTGCTGTTTGTGAAGGCTGCATGCCCTCTCTAGTTGTTGTGATCACTGTTTGCATGGGAAGTCGCAGACGAACATGCAGCTTCTGCAAGACTGGTTGCCCGAGGCGCTTGTTGCTACTGCGAGCGCACTCATACTACTAGAATCGGCGTGCGACGCGAGCACAGGGGAGAGCAGAAGCAGTGCCAGACTAGTGCGACGTTGGCGCTCGACTTGTGCGGATGGCGCGTGAAGCGCCGGGTCCAGGGACGACGACGATGTCGACCTTCGTGCTGTCGGAGATGTTCTGACTGCGGATCCGCAGTGTGGGGATGGGAACGGCGGCGCTCAAGCTCGAGTCAAGCTGGTGCTTATGTGAGTCGTGCCCAGCGTTCGGCGCAAATCTTGCGTGCTGGAGCTGGAGCTTGAGCTGGAGCAGTTTCAATCACGCGCGGATAACAAACGGTAACTGGTCCTCTCTTTTCACCTCGACTCACACCTCTTCGCGCACCTCCTCTTCGAGGTCGCGCGCGCGCGCACCACCTTCACCATGTCGACGAATTGGTTCCTCATCGTGATCGTCGTCGTCATGGCGGTCGCGCTGCTCTTCGCAAACGTGTACGTGCTCGTGTACTTCCAGCACGACGACGACAAGAACACGGCGTACTTCCCCAAAGCGCTCGTGATCTTCGGACTGCTCTTCGCCGAAAGCTGCGTGCTGCTGCTGCCGCTCGACGTGGCCAACAACTCGTCGGCGATCGGCTGCGCCGAGGGCTGGAACACCGCGTGCGGCAATCTCAACATGGACCTGCTCTGGCTCATCGTGTTCATGGCGATCATCTTCGTCATCGTCGTGCTCCTGCCTTACTCGATCTACTACTACGAGGCCGACGACGGCGAGGACAACGTGGGCAACCGCCAGTGGCTCGAGGCGCTCAAGATGGAGATCGCGACGCTCGCGTTTGTCATCGCGCTCTTCGTCGTGCTCTACGTCACGGTCTCCAAGAGCCACATCCCCATGCGCGCGCTTGAGGTCAACTCGGTGTCGCTCGCCAAGGGCTTCCACGTCTACACAGACGGCACAACGCTCTCGGCCTCGGAGCTCGAGAGCGCCGCCGGCATCGTCGTGCAAACGATCTCCGTCACGCTTGACGTGTCCTTCCCGATCTACATCACGGGACTCGTCAGCTTCATCGGTTGGTTCGGCTTCTGCATCTTCTGCGGCATCGGTCTCATCGCGCTGCCGCTCGATCTCATCCTGTACGTACTAGCGCATCGCTCGCGATCTCTCTACACTCTGGTTCTCTGACGTCATGCGCCTCCTCTGAAGCTCATATGCTCACCGCCCCAAGTTCATCTCGGCAGACGTCTACGCGCACCAGAAGGTGACCACCTCCCGAGAGCTCGAAACTCCGATTGCATGTGATCCGATACGACCGTCCCTGACTGCTTTGAGTGCCCTCCACGCAGATCTGCATCCAGAAGCGCTCGGTGGAGCTCATCGAGCTGGGCAAGTCGATCCGATCGACGATGGAGCGTCCCGGCGGTGGCAACAAGTCGTCGTGGGAGCGCAAGAAACAGAAGCGCCTCGACTTCGTCACGATCAACAAGTTCAAGCAGTCCGTGTACTTGCTCGAGAGCGACATGGAGGAGCTCAAGCTCTGCCACGAGGACTACAAGAACTACAACCCGCTCGTCGCGGTTTTCAAGCTCGTGCTGGGCTGCATCGCGGCGTTCGTGAGCGCGATCTGGATCTTCCACATCGCGCTCTTCATGCTGCCGCCCGTGCCGCTCGTGCCGTTCCTCAACACATACTTCATTTGGTTCGACCAGTGGTTCCCGCTCTTCGGCACGATCTCGGTCGGCATCTTCAGCGTCTACCTGCTCGCGTGCGCCGTCAAAGGCTGCTTCAAGTTCGGCATGCGCTGCTTCTGCTTCTCGCTGCACCCGATGAAGCTACACGGCACGTACATGAACTCGATGCTCTTCAACCTTGGCCTCGTGCTCTCGTGCTCCATCCCGACCGTGCAGTTCTGCGACCAAGCGTTCCAGGACTACGGCCGCCTCACGTCGATCCGCACGATGATGGGGAACCAGATCTACCACCTCCAGGGCATGAGCTTCTTTTGGGAGTACAACATCTTTGTGTACGCGATCCTGTCCTTCGCGCTGCTCACGACGATCTTCCTGGTGCGTTTGCGTGCGTGTTTCCATGTGTCTTGAGCATCGCGGCTCGGTGTGTGCGAGAGCAGAGTCTAAGTGTGCTCGAATGACTGCCGTGTCGACTTGCTAGACGGCCAAGCCCAAGGACCGGTCGTCGCCCGTGGACGAGATCCGCAAGAAGATCGAGCGTCAGGTGCGCGAGACGCGTGCTGTTTAGTTCTTCAGATGCAGACGCGAGCATGCCAAGCAGCCACGGGAGTCCGCCCGATCCATCAAATGCATACATTCGTTCATAGGAAGATTGATCGTGCATGTCCCGCGCTGTCCGATCGACGGTGTCTACCGAGACGCGTGGTTGAACAACCGACCCTTGTCGACAATCTTCACCTTGTTGCCGTGCGAGGTGAAGAAGTCCTTGGCCAGCTGCTGCTCCTCCTTCTCGTGGGACTGCAGAGGCATCGTCGGCGGTCGAGGCTGTAGCTTTCGGCGAGTTTGCTTGGACGGCGAAGACTTTGACGAAGAGGGCGACTTGACAGGAGACGAGGAAGGGGACGGTGACAACGACGAGGAAGGAGAAGCCTCGACCGGCGTCTCCCGCGGACCTCGGTCCCGCAGCCCGAGTTCCATCTCGTCGTACTCATCGAGGAGCCGCTGCAGCCACGCGTAGATCTTGACGCTCGCGACCGAGATGCGCAAAAGCGCAGGCTCGTTAACCGAGGGTTCCTGGAAGATGGCGCGCAGCGCGGTGACCTGCGCCTTGTCGAGCTTCGAACCGTGGAGATCGCGCAGCCGCTCGTTCCAGTAGTACGATTGATGGAGGATCTCGCGACACCTCATCCACGAGAAGTTGGCGGGCGTGAACTCCTCCTGGTGCTTCGAGGTCGGCTTGGTTTTGAGCGCCTGCTTCGGCGGCTTCTCCAACAGAATCACGATGCACATGAAGAGGTAGTGGAGCTCCTTCACAGGGACGCGGATGCTCTTGAGTTTGAGCAGCTCATCGCGCGAGATCTTGAGCCACTCGATGCCATTGGAGACGTGCGTGACGTCTGTGTCGTCGTCGGCGCTTTCGGTCTCCGGCTGAGACTGGCGATTCCGCTCAATCGACAGCAGGTCGGCGCTGTTGTCGTGCGCGACGATCGCGTTCGACGTCTTTGGGGTCGCCTTTGCGTTCGGCGTGCGGTTGTGGAGGAAGTGGTTGACTCTACCGAGGCGGACACGCTTCCTGCCACCTCCGTCCGATGTCGGCTGATGCTTCGCTGGCCACGACGGGATCGTGGCGCTCGTCATCAGACAGACAGCAGGCTGTTGTGGGATGTGTGGCGTCACCTCGGACTGGCGAGCTGAGAGAGGTTGGTATGGTCCTCCTGGAACGCCTGCAGGCGCCGCCTCCATGAGCTCCAACTTCGCGGCGTCGGACGGCTTGATGTTCTCCATGTAGTACTGCTCGAGCGCGAGCTTGGCAGCCTCGACCATGAGCTTGAAGAGTTCCGCGCCGATGAGCCGTCCGCAGAGGCTGTCGTCTTGCCTCGCCACGAGCAGCGCGATGTTCTCCACCTGCCAGCGCTGCAGCAGATGCAGCAGACGGTCTCCGACGCCGCTCTCGCCGTCGTCCTCCCAAGTCTCGAGCACGCTCGGATCTGTTGGCGCGCGGTAGCAGATCTTGCTGCGTATGAGCTCGTCACTCTCGGGTCCATCGCCACCGCTGTTATTCTCCGTGCTTCGGCGGACACGGAGCGCGTGGGGGAAGTGCTGGAACTTGCGCAGACGCGGCACGCGCTTAAGGTTGTCGAGCAGCGCCGAGGTGTTCGCGCCAAACGAGCGGACGTTCGGCACCGAAAGCTGCACCACGAGTCCCTGGAACGTATTCTTCTTGAGCCGCAGCTGCGGCCCGAGCGTCAGTACGAGCGCGTCAGCTCCATCGCCGCCGCCACCGCAGCGCAGACGCATGTTGCGTGCGAGCGCGAGAGCTTCAGTGTGGTGTAAAGTTAGCTGTGCGAGTTCGCTGAGCCTCACACAGCGCTCTCGCCAACTCGAGCTGGATCACGCAGTGGTGCCGGGTCCACAGGACACCAGGGTGTCATTGGAGTAGGCAGGAAGAGAACACAGCTCTGTGGAACCCAGGGGTTCTCTCGGAGCAGCTCACAGTACTGTGCAAGCCTGGAGCTCCTCACTGTACGCCCAGAGTTACTCGCCAATTGTTGGTCGAAAAGCGCAAGCAAGCAATGGGCAAGAAGAGCAAGAAGGGGGCTTCGAAGAAGAAGACGCCGAGCAACAGCAGCAGCGGCGGCAGCAGTAGCCACGCGGCAGCAGGAGACGCCTCCAGCGCCGACGCGGCACGCGAGCTGCAGCCGCACGAAGTCGCGCTCGCGGATGCGAACGCCGTCGACGACGTGCTGGCGGAGCTGCCGACATTCTCAGCGTTCGCGAGAGACGGTGTGGCTGCGCGCGTGCGCTCGGTGCCGGCGGCGCAACTGAGCGAGACGGCGCGCGCCGCGGTGGTGACGCTCTTCGAGGCCAACATGAAGGAGCAGTACGAGGGCTCGGACTGGGGGTACGACGCGGCAGCCAAGGTGAGCGAGCTCTTCGAGCCGGAAGCGCGCTACCTGCTAGCGGAGAGCGCCGACAGCGACGGCGACGACGACGGCGCGGAACTGCTCGCGTTCGCGCACTTCCGCTTCGTGGACGACGACGGCGTGGAGGTGCTGTATGTGTACGAGCTGCAGGTGGCGGAGCGCGCGCAGCGGCGCGGACTCGGCAAGTTCCTCATGGCGGCGCTGCTGCTTGTGGCGCGCCGGCAGCGGATGAAGCTCGTGGTGCTCACGGTGTTCAAGAGCAACGCAGCGGCGCTGGCGTTCTACCAGCGCAAGATGGGCTTCAGCATCGACGAGACGTCGCCGAGCGCGTGCGGAGACGCCTCGCAGTCGTACGAGATCCTGAGTCGCGTGGTGGACCCGTCGTGTCGGCAATGACAAGTGCGCGCGAGCTCGTGGGCTCTCCGTGCATGCTCTGTGGTCTCTCGGCGCAGGATGACTGGCGCAGGGCCGCGCCGCGCGAAGCTTGAGGGCGTTGCTGCTCGCTCGCTTTGTGATATTTGGGGAGCGTTGCACACGGGCGGCAGCGCGCAGCGAGGCATTGCTTCGCGGGCTGCAACACTCGGCGCGCAACGCACAGCGCACGGCGAGAAGCGAGAGAGGAACGGTGCTGTGTTGCTGTGTTGCTGTGTTGCTAGCGGGTGTGCCGCCCGCCAGCAGTCACTCTCGCTCTGAGTCGCGAGCGCTCGTGCGTTCGCGCAGACCACGCCCGCCCGCCCAGTTGACCCGATTTGCCCGCCGCAACGCGAGCGCGAGCGAGGCTTTCCAACCATCGCGTCCCCGTCGATGGAGGTCTGTCACTCATCTGCGCGAGCGCTTGGTGTCCAATGCTCATACTCGCCGGCTATGCCTCGGACGGTTCGCGCTGCTCATGCTCCACTCCGCCCTCTGTTAGTGCGAGCGCACGCTCTCTTCCAGGTGGCGGCGGATGTGGTTTGGTTGTTGCTGAGAACAGGTTTACTCGGCGCAGCCTCATCCAGCCTGCGTGCATGCATCACGCAACAGGTGCGGCGGATACACCGCCAAACGGTCGGCCTCAGGACAGTGGCGACGGTGATGGCACCTCGGCGGCGCATTGTCGACGCCACCACCATGTGGCCGAGAGCTGGTTCACATGGGTCTGCTCGCTAGCTCCTGGAGTAGCGGAAACCGGGTGGGCAATGAGAACATGAAGGCGGACGATGTTCAGCGCGAGCAGTCCAGTAGGCGTGCAGGCATGCAGGCGGTCATACAGGCGGTCGTCATATGCGGATGGTGGCGATGACTGGTGACTGTCCTCCGACGGCTGGCTGGCGGCGCTGGGATGCCGCCCCGAGTCCGCTTTGCGGTCGAGTTCGAGTTCGAGTTCGAGTCGACCGATCAGGGCGAGGTCGAGTCGACGAGGTCCTTGAAGGGCCGACCCGGTTCGCGGAGTGGAGATCCGGAGTCTGACGCCACCGCCGCCGTCACCGCTGCCTCGCGGGTCGCGCTCGCCTCAACTCCGCCTCAAGTCGCCTTTGCCAACGGCGCCTCGAGCTGCTTCACGATAAAGTGGATAGTCCTGACGCCAAGATGCGGTCGCCTCGGAGGTAGCTTACGGCGCGAGCGCGGCGCGGCCGTCGTCGCTGCGGCGATGGCCGTCCCACGCGGCGTCCGTCTGGAGGTCAAGGGGTTGGCGGTGGCAACGGAGGCGGCGATGGATCGGTCGATCATGAGGAGTCGGTCATGAGCTTGAGTGCTTGAGCTTATGCTGATGTTGACAGGAGGTCTGGATGAACATTTGCGCTGTGGATCGCAGGTAGCGAGGTGTTGAAAGTTAGGAGGGTGTTTGCTGTATGCAGGTCAAAACGCGTGTACAGATAGGGTACACTACTATGTGGACCACAGGCATGAAGTTTGAGAATGCTCGCTATTTGTCGGGCAGATCGAGGGGACGTCCCTCGCTTTCTTCTCTATCCCGTCGCACTCTCTTCAAGCGATGACGTGAGAGCCTGCACCTTCCTCGCCCGTCTTGATCACTCCCTTCTCACACTGCTGGCAACGCTGGCAGCGCCAGGCAACTTGGGCACTTCGAACGCGAGTCGGGTCGAGTCGGGTCGCGATTGATCGACCGAAGGCGTGCGCCGGGAAGCCGGCTTGCCAAGCAAGGAGCGATGGCGATTGCAGTGAGCGTACAGCGCGGGCGGAGGCGGTGGCGCGGCGGAGGCACCGACGCCAGCGAGCAGCTCCTGTTTCTTATCTGCGCCGCAGCCAGCTCGCTCGCTCGACTCGGAGGTGCTTACTGCACGCTCATTCTATCCGATACACTCGCGATGATCGCGGGGCGATGATCGACCTGGCACACAACCCGACAGCGCTCGGAACTTCTTCACATGCATACAGACACACACACACGCACGCACAAGCTCTCTCTGACGTGTCCTGGAGTGAGCGAGGCTTTGGGTTTCGGTGCCAAGTCGCGACGACGGCGACGGCTTCGTCTTCCTCCGTGCTTTCAAATCAGCGCTTGCGCTCTCTCTGCAAGCCACCACCATCATCATCGTCGTTAGATGGATGATCTCACGACGAGCTTCGCTCTGAGCATTGTCGGCACCCCTGCTGAATACACCGCGAGGACGACGACAATGAAGGCGAGCTGCTGCAAGGTAGGTAGGTAACGAGAGGCGGCGAGCACCAACGGGTGTCGGCCGACCGGCGGCTTTGCTTTGCAGGCGACGTCACGCTGGGCTCAGATAGCGCCGGCGCCACCGCGCGGATTCACCGATCGCAGGCGTGTTTGCCAGCCGGCATCCGCGTCGTCAAGCGGCGCACACAGGTCGGGCCGGTCGGTCGGTCGAGTCACCCGCTCGATCGGTCGGTCGCTTGTTTGTTGGTTCGCGCCTGCTTGGTCACACCTGTGCAGCAGCAGCGGCAGCGGCGAGCTCTTTTCAGTCGCTCGGCCAACAGGCGCACACATCACACAGCTCCGACGAGAAAGAGAGATAGAGCGCGTGAGTGTGTGGGCGGCGGCGCTCGTTCGGGTAGTGAGCGCAGCGAGCGAGCGGTGAAAGCTCTACAAGAGCGGCATCACGACGTACGAATACTGAACGAATACGTGCGGATCCCTGGCGCTGTGATCCGAACCACGCGCGATGCGCCGGCGGCGCGGCGTGGAGCTCGATGGTTGTTGTTGTCGCCGCCGCGCTCCTACGAACGCCGCTGGCTCGCCACGGTCGATCTCCGGAGCCCTTTCGTCTGCAAGCGCTGGAGAGAGCGAGGGCGGGTGGGTAGGCGGATCGAACGCTCGCCATCCTTGCTCTCCGAACTCCAGACTGGGAACATTTGCAGTCTCGGGGGTGTATCGAGACATCGGCATCCTGGCGCATGGTACTCGCTGTCCTCCAACGCTCGAAAGCGAACGAGTACTAAATTGATTGTAGAAAATGGCGGGTATCAAGTGAATCGAGTCAGTCGCGCCGTTTCGGGTCGCCGGTGGGACCACGTTCGTGTGGAGGATATATGTGCCGAGCTTGGATATTCCTATTTTGTACCAATCAGCGTCGAGAAGCGACTTCAAGGAGTCAGCTCGCAGAGAGCGCCGCCGCGTCCTGTCCGGCGCACCGCGCAGGCGGACCAGCTGGGAAGAATGACCCACCAGCTGCTGCACGGGCCCATCCGCCGCGAGTTTCCCACACGAGCGTGACACGGCAGGCAGGCAAGCAGGCAGGCAACTCCACTGAAAGCCGCCAATACACTGCGACTCCGATACCGTCTGCGACCGATCGTCCGACCGAGAGCCCGGCCGCCAGCCGCTCGCGCGCGCCGCGCTGACTGCTTGCCTGCACGCCGAGTCGAGTCGACCCCGAGTCGAGTCTCCCGAACCGCTCCAGCCGTCAGATCGGAATCGGAGGCGGAGCGCTCACTCGCACTCGCTCGGCTGCGCACAGGAACGCGGCTTGAACCAGCCAGCACCAGTCAGCGCCTTCCTTCCTTCCCGCAGTCCTCACACCACCGCCTCCAGCCATGTCGGTCGAGAAGACGGCGGAGACTACGACGCCCACGACACCCGCGGCCCCCAAGACCACCGCCAACCCCGCAGTCGTCGTCGCAACCCAGCAGCAGCAGCAGCAGGTGGCTCTGAGCGCCATGGCGCACATGAACGACGTGCTCCTCGGCGACGAGATGTCCATGATGGGCTGTGACGTCGACGCCTGGAGCACGGCGGCGGCGGCGCGTCCGCACTTCGTGGCGGCGCAGCCGCAGCCGGCGGCCGCGTACTTCGCGTGC
The DNA here is from genome assembly GCA_023333865.1 of Globisporangium perplexum. Classification (NCBI taxonomy): domain Eukaryota; phylum Oomycota; class Peronosporomycetes; order Pythiales; family Pythiaceae; genus Globisporangium; species Globisporangium perplexum. The sequence goes on along the minus strand of JAASFS010000130.1, from coordinate 22,561 downwards.
CCGCCCGCGAACCTCACGCGCCACGTGTCGCTGCCCGTGTCCATGATGCGCCAGGACATCCACTACCCGGCGGCGGTGCACTTCGCGCCGGCCCCCGGGACCCCGGCGCACGCTGTGCCCCTGCAGGCGATGCCGCCCGTGCTCGTGCGCCACCACAGCCACGGATACATCATGTCGCCACACCACCCGCACCACCCGCACCACCAGGCGCCGGTGCACCACTTTCACCACCAGCTCGCGCGGCCCGTGAACGCCGCGCAGATGCACCAGATGCTCGAGCTCAGCATCTCGCACCAGCACCACCCGCAACAGGCGCACGCGATGAAGAACGAGGCGTTCGCGCCGCTCGCGGCGGACCTCAGCGTCGAGCCGATGCCGTTCACGTCGGCGGCGGACGGCAGCAAGCTCAGCATGGACGACAACTTCGACCTGGAGCCGCTCACGTACGCGGTGTTCGGCGCGTCGGAGCGCCCCAAGAACCTCCAGCAGCTCGAGTCGGCGATCGAGTCGCTCGACCGCCTCCTCCCGGACCTCGCGCACGACGTGTTCCAGCAGCAGCAGATGCAGGTGCAGATGGTGGCGGCGCCGCAGGGGACGCTCATCACGCCGCGCAACGTGGTGTACGGCCGCGCAGCGCTGCCGCTGCTGCTGTCCCCGCAGGGCAAGGAGAACGCGAACTCGCCGGCGTCGTCGTCGGCGATGGCGTTCTCGACCATGATGCTGAGCAACCACACGCCCAAGTCAGCGCGCAACATGGCGGTGTGCAAGGTGGGCGGCTGCGACCGCCGCGTGCGCTCCAAGGGCTTCTGCAAGACGCACGGCGGCGGCCGCAAGTGCAACATCGAGGGGTGCAAGAAGAGCAGCCAGAACGGCGACTTCTGCATCGGCCACGGTGGCGGCAAGAAGTGCAAGGAGGACGGGTGCGCCAAGGCGGCGCAGTCGCACGGGCTCTGCAAGGCACACGGCGGCGGCGCGCGCTGCAAGTTCCCGGACTGCAACAAGAGCAGCCAGGGCGGCGGTCTGTGCCGCGCGCACGGCGGTGGCAAGCGGTGCCAGGCGTCCGGGTGCCCGAAGGGTGCGCAGCGTGGCAACTTTTGCGCGACGCACGGCGGCTTCCGCAACTGCAAGATCGACGGGTGCGTGCGCACGGACCGCGGCGGCGGCTTCTGCGAGGTGCATCGCCGCGGGCGGCTGTGCAAGATCGAGGGCTGCAAGAAGCTGTCCCGCAACCAGGGCATGTGCACGATGCACATCCGCGAGGAGAAGCAGGAGGGCGGGGTGGACGAAGACGTCGACGACTCGCTCGACTGCTTCCGTCACTCGCTCATCGAGGCGTAAGGTCGCCTACCTACCACCTTCCACCACCAGCAGCCTGGAGATCACCGTCCAGGATCGCGCTTGGAGTTCGCAACTCGGTGCTGATCGGCCAGCAGCTCACGGGACTGCTGCTGGTCTGTGTGTGTTCACGGCGAAGAGCGTCGGATCGCGGAAGGAGCGGTTCTCGGTCGCCGGTCGCCGTATCGTGTGTGTGTGAGTGTCCAGTATCGTCCGTCGCGAGGGGGAGTGCGCGCGCGCGCGTGCTCCAGCTCGCAGAGAGTGTCGTGGTGTCGAGTATTTAGGCATTGGCTTTCAAGGCGCGCCTCCCGTTGCTTCCTTCTCCTCCGCGCGTCGGCCGGCGCTCGAGACCGGTGGGGATCGAACTCACGCGGTCGCTCGAGAGCGCCGGTGCGACGCACTTCTTCGTCTGGGGAGCGCGCCGACCGTCCGTACGAAAGCAATGCGAAATCGAGTCCAGTGTCGTCTTGAGCTCTTCTTCTTCTTCTTCTCTCTTTCTCTCTCTCTCCTTCTCGGATGTCGCGTCAGCGCTGCAAGTGTTGGAAAGCGTGTGGCCATCTTATCCGAGCTGCTGCTCAAGCTCAGATCCATCCCATTGACACGCATGCGACCGGACAAGTCGAGCGAACCCGAAGATCGGATCGCATCCTGCGAAGAAGCTGCGCTGCTCCACGTCGACTTCATCAAGCGCCACTCACTCCCGAACGCGCCGCCGACCAGCGACCTTACCCTCGACTTACTCTCGACACCCGCTCACGCCCCACCATGAAGACTCCTGCGCGCGGCCCCGTGCCCATCAGCGGCTACCTGCACAAGATGAAGGCGACCGAGCGCGTTCTGGCGTCGCAGTGGAACAAGCGCTTCTTCGCGCTCGAGGGCAGGGAGCTCAAGTACTACCAGCACGAGAGTTCGCCCGAGGCGTCCAAGGTCATCGACCTGCTCAGCATCGAGTCCATCCGGCGCTTCGAGAATGGTGATCACGGCGTCTTCAGCTTCGTGCTCAAGACCCCGGCGCGCAGCTACTTCTTGCGCGCCGAGAGCAAGGGCGACATGAAGCGCTGGGTGCGCGGTCTCACGGACCAGCAAGACCTCTGGCGCGCCAAGGAGAAGGGCGGCGCGAGCGCGGGGGGCGACCCGGCGACGGCGCGCAAGCCCAAGCACTACAGCGACCTCCCTGCCGGCACCTCCGCCGCCGCGCTGCTCTCCCAGCGCAGCTCCACGCACCTGCGCGTGTGACCCGCCCGACTCCGACGACGACTCCGACGACGTGGGCGACGAGCTTCTCTCATTTATTAACTTCCGCCGCCGTCGACAGCGCGGTGTCGCCAGCCAGCGCCAGCGCCAGCGGCGTCGACGTCGACAGCGCGGGAACGAGGCGCTCGCCCACTTGATATAAAATAGCAAAACGTCTCTCGTCCTCGACGACAGCAGCAGCAGCTTCGCCCGTCAGGTGTGTGTGTGTGTGTGTGTGTGGGCAGCTCGCAGCCTACAGCCCGGAGAACTTCTCCCAGCCGGGGGCGCTCTCGCACAGCGCGCGGATGAGCGCGTGGCGCTTCTCCGAGTCCTGCAGCAGCCGCGCGAGGTCCGGCACGAGCCGTCCGACGAAGTCCGGCTCGAACGACGCCGTTAAATACTGGTAGAACTCCCGCGCGCTGATCTGCTCCGTGCCGTACTTGCGCGTCGTGGACGTGAACACCTTCATCTTCTTCGGGTCGCCGCCGAATGCCTGCTGCACGGACTCGAGGATCGACTTGTGCAGCTGCGCCGCGGCTTCGCCCACCACCGGTTCGATGTCCTCCATCACCATCGCCGCCGCCACCTTGTTCCGCCGTCTCCCGGACGACACCGCCCGCGGCCGCTCGGCGACGCTCGCCGGAGGCGACACCAGTGCCGTCGCCGCCTTCTTCTTCGTCTCCTTCTCCTGCTTCACCTGCGCCACGAACCGCTCGAACGCCGCGAGTAGCGCCTCGCGCTTCGCCGGCTCGAACAGCAGCTTCGCCGTGTCCGGGAGGATCTTCCCGGCGGTCTTCGACCCCACAAGCTTGCGGATCTGGTCGCAGAACTCGTCCGGCGTCAGCTCGTCCGCGCCAAAGCTGCGCGAGACCGCTTTAAACTGCTCCACGACCTCGGCCGCGCTCACGCTCTTGTGCGCCATCGCCCACGCCGTGAGCACTGCGATCACCTGCGCGTACACCGCCTTCGTGCTCTCCGCGTGGCGCTCCTCGGCTTCCTTCCGCAGCTGCGCTGCCTTCTCCGCCGCTGCCTGCCGCACGGCCTCTTCCCGCGCTTCTCGCGCGCTCTCGTAGATCGCCTGGTACTCCTTCGTCTGGTTCTGTCGGTACGCCTTCTTGAACTCCGTCACGAACTCCTCCAGGATCGAGAAGAACTCCATCGGACCCACCTTCCGCGGGTCCTCGCCGAACGAGCTCACGAGCTCGTGGTACGCCGTTTCGAGCGCGTTGAAGTCGCGGCCGAGCTCCTCCAGCACCTCCGCGGCATCCTTCGAGAACGGCGCCATCTGTTCGTAGAACCGGTCGCCGTCGATCTGGTCGCTCTTCGACGCCCGCACCTGACCCTGCAGCATCGCCAGCTCCGTGTTGTACGACGACAGGTCGGCACGAAGCTGGTCGAGGGACAGCCGCTTCGCTTCGCCGATGTGCGGCATCTCGCCGGCCATCGCAATCACCTCCGGCGACTTCTCTTCCAGTTGACGCAGAAGGAAGTGCATGAGAGTCACGCGTGGGTCCACGGAGCGGAGTGTGTGCAGCTTGATGAGCGTGTCCAGCTTGAACCCGTACGCTCCACCGCGCGGCGTGCTGCCGTTCAGGTAGTTGCCGATCGCCAGCACGTTCTCCAGCACGCGACGGAACTTGTCGCTCTCGCTCACTTGGTCGGTCGCCGCTACAAGCGTGTCCAGCTGCGCTTGCGTCTCGAGGATGCGGTTCTCGAACTGGAGCTTGTACCGGAAGCACTTGATGCGCTGCGTGTACCGCGGGATCGTCAGCAGCTCGAGGAAGAACTTCTCGACGTTGCCCAGCAGCTTCTCGTCTCCGTCGTAGTTCTTGAGCAGATCCTGCTCCTCGAGCGTCGGAGAGATCGAGATCAAGACGTTCAGGATCTCCGACGTGAGCTTCGAGCCGTCCAGCGCATAGATCGCGCTCTTGATGTCGGCTGCCGACATCCGGAAGCGAGCGATCGCGATCGACACGTTCTGCTGGCGCTTCGGGTCGAGCAGCAGTACGGTCTGCGGCAGCGCGGCTTCCTTCGCGCCATCCTTCTTCTTGCTCTCGTCCTTCTTGTTATCGACCGGGTTCTTGCGGAACATCCACTCCATCTCGTCGACGTCAAAGTTGCCGTTCCCGTCGTCCAGCTTCATCCACAGCGTGCTGCTCACGACGTTCACGGGCACTCGCGTCCAGAAGAGCGGGCGTAGCTCCACATTCGGCTTCATCGCCTCCTTCTTTGGCAGCGAAGGCTCCTCTGGCTTCTTCGCCGACGACGTCCGCTGCATCTTCGTCGCGAGACTCGCCTTCAGCGCCGCCGGGTCGACCTTTACGGCTTCTTTCGGCGGCGGGAGCCCTGCCAGCATACCACCGGCGCCGCCGCTTGCCCCCGCTTTCTGGTTCGGAGACGGCGCGTCCGGCGTGTCCAGCAGGTCCACGTTCAGTCCCGACGCCGCCATCTTCATCTTCACCTGTTCCACTGGCATTCCCATCTTGAGCAGCTTGAAGAACTTCTCGTACGCAGGATCGTCCTTGACAGTCATCGCTTGAGGCGCGGAAGCAGCAGTAGCAGCGCCAGCCGAGCCGGGTATCGGCGCGTCGGGGGTGTCGAGCAGCGCTGGGTCGAGCCCTTCGGCGCTCATCTTGAGCTTGATCTGCTCCGCAGGCATCCCCATCTTCGCGAGCTTGAAGAACTTGGCGTACTTCTCGTCGTCCTTCACGAGCGTTCCGCCCACAGGCGCTGCACCACTCTGCTCCGGCTCCGCCCCGCCGCCGCCGATGATCGCGTCCGGGTCGTCGAGAACCGCTGGGTCCACGCCCGCTTGCTGCATCTTCATCTTGACCTGCTCGGCAGGCAGCCCCATGGACAGCAGCTTGAAGAACTTGGCGAAGTCCGGATGCTCGCTCGCCTTGACGCCAGTGCCACTCGCGCTCGCACTCTCGGTCGCCACCGGAGGAGCAGCAGCACTGGGCTGGACCGGCGACGAGCCGTTCGCCAATGAAGCCGCCGACGCCTGTGCTTGCGCCTGCGCCGCGCGCGCCGTCGCCTGCTCCGCCACCGCGAGCGCACGCCGGTTCTCCTCCTCCAGCTCCTGGCGCCGGCGCTCAGCATCGAGCACCTTGCGCTTCATCTTGTCGATGCGCTGCCGCAGCTTGTCGTTCTCCGCCTGCAGCTGCAGCATGGCGTCGTCCGCGTCCTCGGTGTGGCCGTTCTCCGCGTAGCTGTTCTCCTGGGACGCCTCGCCGTCGTCGTCTTTGCGCTCGAGCGCGAGCGCCGAGTCCTCCTCGGACCCGTCCATGGGCTCCGTCGGCGCGTCGCTGTGCTCGTCGATGATCTGCTGCAGCAGAGAAACTGACCGTTAAGCTCGGGACGAGGCGTCAACCTCTCTTCGAGAGGCACGCACCATGAGGTTGTGACTGCCGAGCGACGCCCGCGAGTTCCCCCTCGACCCGCGAGCGACTCCCTCGTCTCCTGTTCCTCCGCCGCCTCCTCCTCCTCCGCCGCCGCCGACTCCGCCCGCTGGCGACAGCAGCTGCGGCCGCACCGCTGTGCCGCACTCGATGCAGAACTTGACGCGATTCGGCAGCTCGTACCCGCACTCGACGCAGAACTTGGCGTGGCTCGTGAGCTGCGTCCGTCCATCAGCTGCTCGTCAGTCCACGAACGCATCGTCATCCAGCAGATCGCGCGCTGCGAACGCTACGTACGCTCGTGACTGGCGGCATGGGCGGCGCGTACGACGGCGCGGAGAAGCTGAGGCGCTTGCTGAGCGTCGGGCGTTGGCCCGCGACCTCGATGGCGTCGTCGGCGTCCAGGCAGCCACCGCAGTACCACTGGGGGCGGGTGCGCTCGCCGCGGCGCGTGTCCACAGCCTTGCGGCCGCACTCCTTGCAGACCGCGATGTTGCAGCCGCGGCAGTGGTGGCGGCGCCGCAGGAGGTTGAACGACCGCGTGCAGACGCCGCACTCGGCCTCACGCGCGAACGCGGCGCCGCCCGCGTCCGTCGGCGCGAGGCTTAGGCGCCGGCTGAGCGGCTGCCGCGTGGGCGTGCCGAGCGCCACGTCGCTGCGCCGGCCCTCCATGGTCGATCGGTCGGTTGGGAGCTTGGCGTGAGCAGCAACAGCGCCGGCACAAGCGTCGTCGCCGTCGACGTGCGGCGACAGCGCGGAGTTTCGTGCGGCGCCGAGAGCGGATCTCAAAATGCCAAACAAAATGCTGGAGAAAAAGTCGTTTGTTCAGTCAAATTTGAAGAAAGTTATCGCCCTCAATTTATTCACTATCTCGATGCGTGAACACTTTCCTAAAAGTTGCTGTTTTGAAAAGAAGCATGGCGCATGTCGCAGGCGAGGATCTCCCGTTTGGGTTTATGGATGACTCGCAGTGTGTTCGAATAGCGACTTGAGCGGGAGGATATCGGCATGGTCCGCTGTCCAACGCGATGCAGAACTCGCGATGGCCTCCACACGAGCCTTCGAATGCATGGCGCGTACGCACAAGCTGCTAACTGCAGTGTAGCAATGGCTGCCGCATTCGTACATGTCATGCTTGTGGTGTCATGTGACTGCGTTGCAACGTTGACATCCAGCATTTTTTTGGAATATTTTTACAACGCTTCGTGTGATGTTGTGTGGTCCACTGCATTTGGGGTCTGCCACACCACTTTGAGCATAAATAATCGCACATCATCCATTTCGGCGAGCACCTTTGACCACCAAGAGGACGAAGTGCGACGACGACGACGACGACGGCATGGTGCTCCACACGCTGCTCGAGAAGCTGCCGCTGAGCCAGGGCGGCAAGGTCTTCGTCGGAACGGCGCTCTGCATCGGCATCTGCGCGATCCCGCTCACGAAAAGTGCGTCCTTTCCCCATTGCCACCGCCGCGGCGGCACACACGCGCCACTCACGTTCACCTCCCGTCACTGCTGCAGAGACCAAGGCCGGCCACGAGCTCTTCTCGTCCGAGAAGCCGCGCGACGTGTACGACTCGGAGATCCAGCGCCGCCGTGCGCAGCTCAGCGATGCGGAGCTCGCCGGCAAGTAGGCGGGAGCGAGAGCGCGACAGCAAGTAAGCGAGAACGAATGGACGCCAAGCACCCGCAGAGCCCTCTTCACATCGAGTACGACGACACCTGCACCTTGAACTGCTGGGGGCCCTTCTTGAGGATGTAGCACTCGTTGCGCAGGATGTCGACAAAGTCCCGGAAGTCGTCCACCTGCAGCGCCATGCTGTCCGCCACCTCGACCAGGTCCTCGAACGAGAAGAGCGTCGAGTTGCGGCGCTGCGCCGCCTTCATGAGCCGCGCGACGTACGCCTTGACCTTCTTCGTGAGGCTCATGCCACCGCTGCGGCCAAAGTCCAGGTCCCCGCCCTCCGTCGTGTACGTGTCGAGCAGGCACTCGTGCATGATCTCGACGACGTCGAGCGCGTGCTGCTCCGTCACGACCTCGGAGAAGTCGGCCTTCGCGCGCGCCTGCGAGAGGCGGATGAGCGACTCGAGCTGCCGCGTCGTGATCGGCACGCTGTCCGCGGCGTTCTGGTTCTCGCCGGCGCTGCGCAGCTCGAGGTACTTGTGCTGGAGCACGCCGGCGGCTGCGGGCGACAGCCGCGGGTGCACGTACCGCCGTGCGTACGCGATGAACTTCTTGAGGAAGTGGACCGGGATCGCCTGCATCGTGTACTCGTACGCATTCGCCACGAGCCGCTTCGACAGCAGCCGCTGCGGCGGCGGCGGCTGGCCGAACAGCCCATCGTCGCCCACGTTGGCGTTCGCTCGCCACGAGTCCGCTCCTGCTCCTCCCCCTCCCCGACTCGCGTCCTCCCGCGGACGCTTCCGCGATCGCTTCGTGCGCGCGTGGATGCTCATGACGTGCTCCGAGAGCAGGCGGTCGCGCTCTTCGTCCGGCCGGTCGAGCAGCACGAAGACGAGGTCGAAGCGCGAGAGCAGCGCGGCCTTCATCTTGAGGTTCTCGCTGACCGAGCGGCTCCGGTTGTAGTGGCCACCGCTCGGGTTCGCCGCCGCGATCACAGACGTGCGCGCGTTGAGATTCGCGACGATCCCGGCCTTCGCGATGCTGATGCTCTGCTGCTCCATGGCCTCGAGCAGCGCCTGGTAGTCGATGCCCATCTTGTCAAACTCGTCGATGCAGCAGACGCCCTGGTCCGCAAGCACGAGCGCGCCGGCCTCGAGCGCGTAGTCGCCTGACGCGTCCTTCACCATCGTGACCGTCAAGCCCGTCGTCGTGGTCGTATTGCCGCCGACGTAGACCGCGCGCGGCGCGACCATTGCCACGGCGCGCAGCATCTGGCTCTTGCCGAGTCCCGGGTCGCCCACCACGAGCACGTGGGAATCGGCGCGCGAGAAGCACGCCGCCTCCTTCTCGTCCGGGTTGCGCGTGCCGCCGAGCAGCGCGAGCACGAGCCCGGCCTTCACGACCTCGTTGCGGTAGATGCCGGGGCACAGCGAGTGCACGAGGCGGTCGAAGACGTCGCCCTGGCTGATGATGTTGCTGATCTGCTCCAGGTCCTCGCGCGTGAAGTCGATGTCCGAGGTCTTGTCCTTGTCCTTGTCGCTGTCGTCCGCCTGCGGGTGCAGCGCGAGAGAGTGCGACGGTCGATCAGCCGCCATCCGCAGCGCAAGCGAGACCGAGAGACCGAGAGACCGAGAGACCGAGAAACCGAGACGCACCTTGGCCGAGTTCTCCACCGAGTTGGCGCAGATGTAGAGGATCGAGAGGCTGTTGGCCTGCGCGCGCTTGCCGAAGCGGCCGCTGTAGATCTCCGAGTTGATGCTCTTGACGACACCGGAGACCGTCACGACGTTCCCTGGGATGCACGAGTCCACCAGGTCTTCGTAGAGCTCCACCTCGATCTGCGGGTCACGAGAGCGAGCGTGTGAGTGCGAACACGAGAGAGAGAGAGAGAGTGACACACAACCAACTGCCAACCAGCCACCCGCACCATCCGCGGGATGCGTCCCGGGCCCGCGTCGTTGTTCTCCATCTCCTGGATCCTGCGGCAGGCGAGCGAGCGTCAGTCCCGACACGAGGCAGTAGGCGGTCGGCGGCTGACACCCGCCGATGATGATGATGACGAACGCACTTGATCTTCTGGAAGTCGACCGTCTCGACCGTCGAGCGGTTCGGCAGCAGGGTGCGGCTGCGGCACGGCGCGTTCTCGCACGCGCCCGGCGGGTTGTACTTGCCGTCCGGGAAGGCGCGCGACGTGACGTCGTTGCACTTGACGCACACGAAGTCGCAGCGCGTGACGAGTGGCTTGATGGCGCTCACGCGCACGCACGTGCCCACGACGCTCACGAACTGGTCCACGACGTCGGCCTTGAGCGCCGCGATGGGGAGCACCGGCGCGACGCCATGCAGGCGCACGGCGATCTTGGTGCGGTCCAGCGGCACGTTGCGCTGGCGCGCGGGCGTCTCCTCGAGCGCCTGGCGCTGCTCGTGGCGCAGCATGCAGAGCGCGATGCCGAGGCACGGGATCACGTCCTCCACGTTCTCTTGCAGCACGCGCTCGAAGTCGGGCAGCCCCGCGGCCGCGCGCACGAGCTCCGTGTAGTTGAGCCACACGCTCGTGACCTCGGGCTCGGTGAGGTCGTACTGCGCCAGCGCGAGGCGTCAGGCGCGGCGCATACGCAGTAGTAGCAGCAGCAGTGGAGACGCACGTTCATGAGCAGCGGTGCCCACTGCTCGACGTCGCGGAAGCAGTCGCGGAAGGCGACGGCGGCCTTGAAGCGACCCTCGTCGGTGCTCACGAGCGAGTAGTAGCTGGCGTCGCGCGTGTCGCCCGGCCGCGCGATCCCGACGTGGTGGTCCTGCGGGAAGTACTGGCTCCACACGCAGCTGGCGACCGACACGACGTCCGCGCTCGCGGTCGCGTCGTCGCCCGCGTGGCGCGACGACGACGGCGGCGGCGGTGCTCGGCGCGGCAACGGCATGCTCGTGCGTGGCAAGTCGAGAATTCGAATCGAGACGCAGAAGCGAGTCAACAAAGTCGAATGATATTGAGTGAAGAGCAAAGCAAGCGAACGCTGATGGCGCGGTCGGCGCTGTTGCCAGCGTCGTGCTCGATCACTCGACGAGCTGCACATGCAGAGCCTGGTGGCAGCAGCCGACAAGCAGTGGTGACGCATGCGTCAGGTCAGATGCACGCAAACAGCTCCAGCATGGCGACGAACTCTTGACTGCTGTGCGCGTACCTTGAGCTGCGTCCCGCAGGTTCGCAGCGCTCCCTCCAGGACCCGGTCGTTGCGCACGACGCGCTCGTTCCCGAATCGAAGGGCAGCGAAGAACGCGCTCCGGGTCGGCGACGACGCGGAGATCGCGTCCGCGACGGACTTCTGCGCGATCCACGGATGTGTCGCCCCGAAGACGTGGCGATACGCGGAGAGCAGGACGGGACCCAGCTCGTCGTCGCCATCGCGGCTCGTCCCGGCTGCTGGCTTCTTGACTCCGTGGTTGTTGCCGCTCGTCAGCTCCAGCAGGAACACCGAGACGAACTGCAGCACGTGCGCGATCCCCTGGACCGCCGACCGGGTGCGGGTCTCTACCTCCTCCGATCCGCCTCGCAGCAGAGTCTCCTGCAGTGATGCGGTCTGCAGGTCGTCCTCTGTCGTCTCCAGCACGGAGATCCCTCGCGCGAGGGTGTTCCACGCGAAGACAAGTCCTCCGCCGGGGCTACTGGCAGGACCCAGGAACGAGATCATGCTCTGCACCTCCGAGCACACAGCCAAGAACACCAGCAGCGGCAGCTCCTGGCACGAAGCGAAGCAGAACCGAGTGTGTCAGGAAGACCACGATCGGGGGACACAAGTACATCTCCGAAGCGCAAACGAACCTACCTCAGGAGACTCCGAGAGACTCTGGAGACTCGCTTGAAGGACGTCAAGAGCGACCTTGTCGCTGCTGCTGCTCTGCTGGCTCGCATCGTCTTCGTTCGCCGCCCCATCCCGTCGGACGAACACCTCGTCGACCAGACACGACGAGAGCGTGCGTGACAGCCGGCGTATGCTCCCTTCGTCGACTTTGCTCGCGCGCTTCCAAGCTGACGCATCTCCTGCTGGGTGCTGCGCCACGTCGAGTCTCGGCACCCGGTTGCTGATCCACGAGACAGTCGACACTGTACCGAGCAGCAGCATTACACCTGCGCCGAGCGACCCGAGCCAGCGCAGCAGCATCCTGTCGTTCTCGAGATCGACCGACTCGTTCGACATAATCTGGACGCCGGTCTGCACGGCGAAGATCGTTGCGATCGCGAGAAGCACTGAGCGAGACGCCATGACGATCCAGTTGCTCTGGATCGCTTCGGACGACTCTTTCCCCGGGTCGGAAGCAGCTGCGGGGTTGTTCGTGCTACTGGTGGGGCGGCGGTGCTCCGTTCGCTCGAGGAACATCGAGCTGCGATGGTGGCGATCCTCCGCCCTCGGTTGCTTGGCAAACGCGTCCACGCCTTGAGATGGCCACGGCACACCATCGAGCATGACTTCGTTCGTCAGTAGCTTCTGGACATCCAAGCGGTACGACGCGACGCTCGCCACCGGGTTGCCTTGCAGGAACAGCGAGTACAGGTTCGGTAGTGCGACGAGGTACCCGACCTCGGAGATGGACCCGATCGCGTTGTGGCTCAGGTTCAGCACCTCGAGCGTGAACAGCTTCTCCAAGCCCGTGGTGCTGCGCAGTGCGTTGTGGCTGAGATCGAGCGAGAGGATCTGCGGGATGATCCAATTCACGCCAGCCACGGAGTCGATGCGGTTGAACGATAGGTCGAGCTCTTGCAAGTTCGCGCACACCTTGAGTGGCTCGATCGCACGGAGGTGGTTCTGGCTCAGCCGGAGAGTCTTCACGATCGGAAGCAGCGTGAGCGATGAATCCAGCTCCGCCAGCGAGCTGTTGACGACAGCGAGAAACTCGAGCTGCGTCCACGCGCTCTCGTCCTGCGGTGTTTGCTCCGGGTCGCCGTTGTCGAGGAGCGCGGACAGGCTGGAGATCGACTGGTTGTAGAATCGGAGCTCCTAGTGTGGCGCACGAGGGTGAGTCGAGGCAAGCACACAGATCGATGGTCAGTGTGATGAATCACGACGGATTAGCGCGCCGCGCTCACCTTCAAGCGCGTGCGGAGCACCCGCCAGTTGGCGATCTCGTCCACGACACAGCAGTCCAGTCGCAGGTACTGCAAACAAGGGAAGAATGCCACGTCGAACGACGCCGGAGCGCCGATACTCGCTTCGTCCGCCGCGCCGTTGACGATCAGCGCCGTCTGCTCCAGCATGTGTCCGCCGAGCGTGAGGATCTTGCTGGGACTCGCCGGGCCGAGCGCGCTCCCGTCCGCGTCCTCTAGTCCCTCCACGAACTGCGCGTTGATCCGCCACTGCGTCACCAGTCCGCTCTCGCTCGTCGTGGGTGTGAGCATCGCCTGGAAGAGACCTTGCAAGTAGAAGAGACACTGTGCGCTGACGCGGAGCACGAATTCGTCCCGGCTCACGTCTGCGACCCCGGCGCTCTCGCTCGTGGGGCCACTGATGCTGCCTCTGGCGGACGAGAGGCGTCGCGTGCGCCGACGTCTCCGTGGGTCGCCGGTACTGACTGGGGGATGCTCAAGTGCATCGAACGCTGCTGCCAGCGCCGCCAGGAACGGTTTCCCAGGCACCGCGGCTCTCAGGTCTCCCGGAGCCGCAGCTGCAGCAGCTGTTGCGGCAGTCGCAGCGCCAGCAGAGGAGCTGCTGCGCTCGAGCGGCTCGACGCGGCGGCTTGGAGCTCGCATCATGCTCCCTCTTGCTCTTAAGTTCGGATCATGAAAAGATCGACACTGCCGCTAAGTTCGCATTACTTCAACTTGCGATTCGGATCTCGAACACCGCGATGCGCGAGGACACGAACTGCGGATGCAGCGCGCTCGCAGGAACCTCGCGCCGCGTGAGCGCGCTCTTCTCCAGTTCAGCGAAAAGTAGTTGGTCCGCCGCGTCGCTGCGCGTCTGGTGCGCCATGAGCACCGTCGCTGGCGTCGCCGAGTGCCGCAGCAGCGTGGCGAAAGTGCGCACGAGCGGCGGGATAAGCTCTTCGACCCACACGACGTCGGCCGCCAGCACCACGTCGAGCGCGCCAATGTCCGTTGGCGGAGCGAACCAGTCGAGCACCTGCGTGCGCACAGCGCCGACGCCTGCAGCACCAGCAGAGTGCGCGTTCGCCAGTGTGCCCTCGACGTTGCGCGAGAGGTTCTCCATGGTGTACGCGAGGTCGGTGAGCACGACCTCGCGCGCGCCGAGCAGCGCGGCCGAGAGTCCGGCGAGCCCCGTGCCGGCGCCGAGTTCCAGCACCCGCTTGCCGCGCAGCTCGTCCGCACGTGCGTGCTCCAGGTACTTTGCGAGCACGACGGATCCGTCCCACGTGGTCAGTCCCGTGCCCTTGCCTGAGTTGCCCACCTCGCCGACAGTCACAACGACGCCGTTGATCGCGAGCGCGGCGGTGGCGTCGAAGAGCTTCGCTGGCAGCGCCAAGCGCGTCGTCGTCTGGCGGCTTCTCTCGCGGATCGCCACATTCACACGTGCGCGCCGGAGCGGAAGCAGCTGATCGAGCGACGTCAGCGGACGGAACTGCTGCATGCGCGCGTCGTAGAGCTCCACATCGATCTCTGCCGGCTCGAAGCGCTGTGCTACATCGACGGTGCCGGCAGCATCAGAGAGCGCAGTCCGCAATAGAGAGTGCAGTTGCGCGATACTGGACGGCGCGTCGATGCGGAGCGTCATCGGCGCGCTCGCGAGGTCGCCGGCGTTCTGTACGTCCACGCGCAGCGTGAGTGCGCGCGCCTGGTGGTCGGAGGTCAGCGGCGACGCCATCACTCGCAGCGCTAGCAGCACTTGCAGCACCAGCGCCGGAAGCAGCCCGACGCGCGCCGCCATCAAGTGGTGACGCGGCAAGCTTGCAGTCGGATGTCGCACGAAGGTGCACCGATGAATCCTATGCGGTGATTGGCGGAATTCAAACAAATTTGACAAGCCAATCAGCATCGAGTATTGTTCCCGCGTTTTTTTTGAATTTGTGCGCGCGCTTTTTGACTCGGATCGGAGCCTTTCACTCACTCCGAGCTGGTCACTCACTCACTCTGGCGCGCCGCTCGCGGTACCCGCACCTGGAGCCTGCGACGCCGCCGTCGGAGCGCCGCTCAGTCAGCCGCTGCGACCCGTGTACATACGCGCAACTGCAGGCGATGGAGCGCAACGCACTGCTGAGTCCCAGCCGCTTCAAGCCGCGCGCACACAGCGGCGCGGACGGCCCCAGAACTCCTGCGGCTGGCAAAGTGCGTTCTTGTAGTGATGCGCGGAGCGTCACATGCAGGAACTGACGCCGCTGATTTTTTGGCTGTATGTGTGCGAGAGCAGCTGGGCGAGCGAGCGATCCACCACCCGAGTCCCAACCGCACAGAGGCTGCCGCCGCGATGATGCATCTCTTCACCTCGTCCACAGCCAGCAAGGTGCGCGCGAACGCCGGTGCACGTTCGCCAGTCAGGTGGAGACTCACTCACCTACTCTCTCGCCGCTCTGCGCTGCAGCAGTCGAAGAAAGTACGCGCCGACGCCGTTGGCAAAGCGAAGCGGCGGTACGTGCGCAAGGTTCCGCGCAAGCTGGACGCCTCTGGTGCCGCTACCAGCGCAGCATCCGCCGAAGCTACCGGTTCTGCACAAACCAAGAAAGCTACGAAAAAGCACAGCGGCAAGACCCCACAGCAAACAGGAGGCAGCGAAGCAGATGTGGCAGGCGCCGCGGTGCGCGCAGGCAACGCGGAGGCAACAGGTGAGCCTCCGAGCGACCCGGATGCGCAGCAGGAGCAAGAAAGCGAGAGCGCCGACTGGAAGTCGGCGGAGGACGACGCGCGCTACTTCCCGTTCCGCGAGTACAACCGGAAGGAGAAGTCGCTCGGGCTGCTCTGCGAGAAGTGCGTTGGGGCTGCTCTGCTGCTCTGTTGCTGTCGAGGGTCGGGTCGTGCGCTGACGGTTGCTCTGGCTGCCTTGCGCGCTTGCAGCTTTCTCAAGCTCTACCGCGGCAACCACATGACCGAGATCTGTCTCGACCGCGCCGCGACGGAGCTGGGAGTCGAGCGTCGTCGCATCTACGACATCGTGAACATCCTCGAGAGTATCCACCTCGTGAGCAGGAAGAGCAAGAACTTGTACAATTGGCACGGGCTCGGCGCTCTCCCGGTGTCGATCACCGCGATGAAGGTACCGACCGTTCCGAGTTCGTTGCTAGCGTGCGTATGAGGATGTCTGTCTGACCTGTGTGCTCTGGCTTGCCTCGTGCGACTGCAGAGTCGCTACTCGGAGCTCCAGAAAGAGAACGCAGGTGGACCGTGCAGCTACGACTACAACTTCAAAGGTGCGCTCGACTTCGCTGAGCTGGCACTGGTGTCCACCAAAGCAATCGACTCACTGCTTCTCTTGCTCGTGGTGCTGACAGATCGCCGAAGAGGGAAGTCGCTGTCGAAGCTGAGCCAGATGTTCGTGCAGCTCTTCCTGCGAAAGGTGCGGCACCGCAGTGCGAGGACTCTCTCGTGAGAGATCTCGCTCACTCACATCTGTGGACTTGCTCCTCGGCTCTGTTGCGTTCTCAGGAGAGCTGCATCATCCCGCTGGACCAAGCAGCGAAGCAGTTGATTCAGATGGAGGAGAGCGAGAACGAGGAAGACCGGCTTCTGAAGAGTGCGTCTCTCGCAGTCGGCTCTTCTCCAAGTACATACGAGCACATCGTGCTCACGCGCTTCCTACTTCTTCCTCCTTGCAGCCAAGATCCGACGGCTCTACGACGTCGCGAACGTACTCGTCAGCGTCGGCTTGATCGAGAAGCTCCAGCTCTCAAACTCGCGCAAGCCAGTGTTTCGGTGGCGGAACCGATCCGCGTCCGAGTCTCTAGGTGCAGCGGGTGACGACAGTGACGAGGCCGTCGCAGCAGCGGCTGTGGGGCACGAGGAGCGTGACGATAAGCTTCTTCGGGTGAAGCTGGAGATCACCTCGTCCGATCCGACGGAACCAGTCGATGAAGCTGCTGCAGCCGACGTCAAGTCCGAGACGACGTCGTCGATCAACCTCCAGTGCGAAGAAGACACTGATGCGCTCAAGACGTCGCAGTCGTGCGACAGCGACTCGTTCGACGACGGCAGCGACTCGCAGTCCGACTGCAGCGTGAGCGGGTCGCCGAAGCGCAAGTACACCGAGAACGGAGACGCGTCCGCGCTGTCGTCAGACGACGAGACGAGCTCCAAGCGTGCCAAGACGGAGGATGTTGCAGAGGCTCCGCCTTCGACTCCTGCAGTTGTCGAACATCACGAGTCGGTCGCCCCTGAGCCGCCCACGGCGAAGTTGCTGCGATTCGATGCGAGTGACACACCGGTGCACCCGCAGATTGTTCTCCACGAACAGCAAGAGCAGGTTCGGGTGTACATGCAGCAGTACATCCGCGAGTACGTGGACTTCCTGATGACCCATCAAGCGCGCGCGGCTCCATCGGTGGCTGCCCAGATCGAGGTCGAGGCTGGAGCCGATGCTGTCGCGGCTGCGCATGGCGCCACACCTGGCGCTGATGTCGCCGAGGCGTCGGTCGCCACGATCACGCAGAGCATCCACAGCACACCCGTGACGATCCCCTCGCTCACAAACCGCGTGACGAGCGACATGGCGGGCCGCATCCAAGACTTGCTCTTCTCCACGAGCACCACGAGCCCGCAGTCCGTGGCGGACTTGCTCGTGTCGGAGAACCGCGCAGTGCCGCTCAGTGCGTCGTACGCGACGAGCGTCCCTGCGCGCTCTCAAGATTCGCGGCTGCTGACGACGTCAAGCGTCGATGCATCTCCCTCAGTCTCCAAGCACCCGCCAGTGGCGCATGTGAAGGTCGCTGCGTCAACTTTGTCGTCGTCACAGTCTGTTGAGACGCGGACGCTGCTGGCAGAGCTGCAGTCCACCACCACCAGTAGCCTCAGCAGCAGCACCGGCTCCGATATTTAAGCTGCGCTCGTCACGCT
Source organism: Globisporangium perplexum (assembly GCA_023333865.1). Classification (NCBI taxonomy): domain Eukaryota; phylum Oomycota; class Peronosporomycetes; order Pythiales; family Pythiaceae; genus Globisporangium; species Globisporangium perplexum. Next base: position 4,980 of record JAASFS010000130.1, on the reverse strand, counting down.
CGACAGCGACGGAGTGGGGGACACAAGCGGCCGAGTTGCTGTGGGAGGTTCCGAGACGCCAGAGTTGCTCGACGCCCAATGTTAACTGTGAGTTCTGATCCGTGTCTGAATGCGGCGTCGCCGTCGGGTGTGGTGCTGGTTCCATCTCGAAGACCTCTAGAGCAGCGCAGAGCAAGTGTCGTCGGCTTCCGATGCGCCGCTTGCACTGCATGACGTCACGACATCGGTGTCAGGGTGCGGAGCCACGCGAACTCGAAGCTGAAGTCCATCCGTGCTGCTCGAGTAGCGGGATCGTCATGTTGGTGGGCACATCATTGGAGGGCGAGTCGCCGCCACCGACTGCACGCGCGCTGGTGCCATCAAGGCTGACCAAGCGATGGCGAAACATCGCCACGAACACCGGAAGACCGTCTTGTTTGTCGAGGACACGGTGCTGCCGCAGTACACGGATGGTGCCATCAAGCTGGTGCACTTGAGCTCACGACGCACCGCCACGATGTCGACGCCACGCCATGAGCTCGCACTTGATCGAGGCCGCTTCTCAATTCGGCAAGCGAGAAGAAATCGAGGGAGCACTTGCCAGCCACACAGTCAAACATGATGCTCGCGAGACTCGCGCGCCGCGCGTCGTCGTCGTCGTCTCCGCTGCCATCGCAGCTGCGCCGCGCGCTCTCGACGGGCGAGCAGAAGATCACGTCCGGCGGCTTCTCATACCCGGCGCCGCGCGCGCTGCAGCAGATCGTGAAGCTGGAGCTGCTGGAGAGCGAGTCGCGCGAGCGCATCGAGCAGATCTGGACGGACTTCCACCGCGAGAAGGACGACTCGCTCGTGGCTGCGCTGCGCTGCGCGCCGTTTGCGGCGCTGACTGAGCGCGCACGCGCGTCACCGTTCTTCGTCTTCCCGGTGTACCGCAAGGACGGCTTCTTCAACATGATCTGCCAGTTCCAGGACACGTGCTTTCTGCTCACGACGCTCGAGGCGTTCAAGGAGAACCCGGGGCTCGCGCCGCCGTGCCTCACGGTCTCGCTCTACGGCGACCTCGCCGAGAGCAAGGACATCGGTTTGGTGCGCGCCGACATCGTCAACGTGCTCGACAAGCAGGTGCGAGTGAGGAGTGGTGTGGATGGTGGACGATGAGGCAGGCAAAGAGAAGGCTCGGCGCTGACGCGGTGGGCTTGTTGCTTCGGCGTGTCTACTGCACCTACGCGCTGCAGGAGTCCCAAGTGCTGCTCGACCAGGTGCTCGCGAGCTACTCGGACGAGAAGCTCTTCCAGTGGGTCCACAAGTTCAACCACGAGCAGGACAAGTTCGACTTTGAGGCGTACCGGCTCGAGATGCAGAACTTCACGGCGCCAGCGAGCACGTAGACCGGTGTGCGCAGCAGCAGACTGGAAAACGCTCGTCGAGGTGTAGCAGCAGACAGCAGCTGAAATGAGAGGAGGAAGTAGACGCGAAGAACCCAAGCGAACGAAGCAACGCGAAGGTTTCGATTCCCTCCTCGCTCGACGAGTGTCTCCCTCCGCATAGTGCCACGCTCCGAGAGCTCAGGGCGAGTGCTCCAAGTGTTGCAAGAGAGAGAGAGCTGTAGAGCTCCAAGAGCTGCAGAACTCCAAGAGCTTCAAGAGCACTTCGAGGTTTATTGACACGCATCACAAGTCGCAGATTTCGAGTTCTCTCCCAGTTTGTATTGTATTCTCCAATACTAACTTCTGCCCGACGATGACGCTCTCAGCACCGTCGCTGCCGCTGTACGACGCGGAGGACGCCGCGTTCCCGCACCTGCAGCCACCGCCGCACACGCACTTCCCCGCCGCGCCCGCCTCAGGCCTAAGCGCAGCGACGCCGTCCAGCATTCCGACCCCCTCGCCCGAGGTGCCCACGATGGTGCTGCGCGTGAGCCGCGAGGTGGAGAACATCGGCGCGCGCGTGCCCGTGTCGAAGAAGCGCGTGTCGTGGCGCTTCGTGTTCGCCGACTCGGAGCAGGTGCACACGCTGGCGCTCGAGCACTCGCGCATGACGGCGAAGAAGCGGCTGCAGCTCGACGGCCGCCGACTCTTCCACTCGGAGCAGTACTGCGCCGGCGACTGGACGCACGGCTTCCGCGTCGATGCCCACGCGCCGCAGTTCACGGTCGCGATCAAGGACGTAAAAGCCACGGTCGTGGACCAGCACAGCCTCGCGGGGATCTACGAGCTCTACGTGGACGGCCACGCGTGGGAGCAGCTGCCCGAGCGCGTGTTCGCCGGCGCGCCGCGGCGCAAGAGCTCCAACCCGGTGTGGAGCAGCGACAAGTTCGCGCGCCGCGTCTCGGACGAGACGTTCGACCTGCAGCATCGCAACAGCCAGCAGCCGGGCACGGGCCGCGCGTGGGTGTTCGCGTTCGGCGTGCTCGGCACGATCCACAAGCTCGAGCTGTGGGACCTCGAGCAAGGCGAGTTCGTCGTCGTGCTCGACTGCCGCGAACTCGCGCGCGTGCGCCAGGACGACATCGCGGAGGAGACGTGGGAGTACGAGTACACGCTCGCGAACCAGCACGAGCTCGTGGTCGCGGTCGCGCTCGAGGACGACGGCGAGCGCCGGTACGAGTTCGCGATCGACGGCAGCCCGTGGAAGGACATGAGCGAGACGGACTTCGTGCTGCAGCCGGACTGGTTCCCAGTCTTCTCGCGCTCGAAGGGCTCGGCGTACTTTCGCAACCTCGCCACGAATGAGACCCGGTGGGAGAAGCCCATCATGTCCCGCAACGGCTCGGCGATCATCGAGCAGATCCCGTCCCAAGACCTCAAGCCGATCGTGTCGCCCGTGCACAGCCACCAGAGCCGCCGCTGGAGCGCGAGCAACGAGCTCGAGTTTCAGCCTCTCGCGCAGCCGCAACCGCAGCCGCAGCAGCACCAGCAGCAGCAGCACGACGAGGTGAACCTGCTCGACTTCTCCGAGATCTCGGTGCACTCGTCGCCGAAGCACGCGCCGCTCAACAGCAGCAACTACGCGCTGTTCGACCCGTTCGATCCCGTGCACCAGCAGCCGGTGGCGCCAGCAGCTTCGACGTCCTACTCGCAGCAGCAGCAGCAGCAGCAGCGCACTTCGCATCAGCAGCAAGCGCCGATCGACTTTCTGTCGTGACGTGAGTCAAAAGTGTCGTGGTGATCTGTATGCCTCCCGAGTTGGAGCCTCCATCCCCATCAAGCTGAGTGGTGAGCAAGTGGGGTCTCAATAGATGCGAGCAAGTACGTAGCTCCCGCGGTGCTCCCGTGAGTCGCGCTACCCGATGAGGTTCTTGATGAGATCCTTGAGTGGCTCCTGCTCGCGCTTGTCCACGAGGTCGAACTCGGTCACGAACGCCATGAAGTGCTTGAAGCACGAGTTGAGATGCGCCTCGGCGCCGAGACTCACGACCTTGTCGAAGTGCGAGTAGTAGACGTGCGCGTAGACGCGGAAGAGGCGGCGGAAGATGTTCTTCACTACGGTCACGAAGCCGCGCACGTACGGTACTCCCTCGCGTGTCGGAAAGAGCGCCTCGTCGTTGAGCAGGTCCTCGACCCAGCCCATGAGCATGTCGATGTACTCAGGCGCTGGAAGCTTTACGGGCGTCTTGTACTTGGCGTTGTCCTTCCACAGGTACTCAAATCTGACGTTCACAGCCTGCGTCAGAGCAGTCCAGGCAGCAGCACGAGAGCCGCAGAGGTGCAGACCAGCAGACGCACTTGGGTCCGGCACTCATCTGCGGACAGCGCTCGCACGTGCAGAACTCGATGACCGTTCCGTATATGATGCTGATCTCGTTGAAGAAGTCCACCGCTGGAGGCATGCACACCACGTCGGTTGTCGCCGAGCTTGGCACAGGTCTCTCTCTCTCTCTCCGATCTACGAAAGCGACGGCGTGAGACGCACTGTGCACCGCGAGCCACTCGTTCGGATCTTCGCCCTCAGGCACCGCGACTGCGTTGCGCATGTCCCCACTGTGGTCGAGCATCGTGCAAAGCAAAGCGGCAACACGCGCGTGAATCACCTCGCTCGCTACCGAGACGCGTCAGGCGGCAGAACCAGAGCGTATGCGTGTGGACGCACTTCCCGAGCGTCGCCTGCGCGTGCTTGTGGAGGTCGTAGCGCTTGGTGCCGTGGCTGTGCTTCTTGTTCGGGCGGAACGTCTTGTTGCGGCTGAAGAGGTTGTTCATCCCGGAAGACGATGTTGCTGCTGCTGCTGCTGCCACTACACACACACACGGGAAGACCGAGTCGTGCGCGCAAGAGCTCGAGCGAGCGTGTAACAGCGCGAGAGCCAAATGAAGGCGCCGTACTGCGAGTAGTCGTTCACACGTTTGGCTCGCATGGTCCGGTTCGCTGAGACCAAGCGAGTGGGATCCACTTGCAGCGCCAGCCTGTTGCCTCGCTGTTCCCCCGAGACACGCAGGTGGTACGCATCGAAGTAACAGGAGAGCTTGGTGCTTTCGTCGATCAACAGCAAACGGAGACTGTCTTGAGCTTCGGAGGTGAGGATGCATGCTCAACTACTCGTCTGAACTGTGCGAACTACGAGTTGAGTGAGATCCCTCCTGTACATCGATGTTATCACTTGCTCGTAGTTCTCTGCAGCATCTGACCGAGCACGAGCGGCACTGCACCCGTCCTCAGTACCCTGCAGATTGCGGTCACTCGTACAGGAAGGACGGACAAAGGCTCGTGTTACTGTTGTGTACCGCCTACCCTCCGACGCCAAAGGCTAGATAGACTCTTGGAGCCGCCTCACACAATCACACTCGGGTCGCTCTTCACCGCCGTGACCAGATCCGCCACCGTGCGGAAGCGGACGCTCGCAAAGTGCACAGCTCGGTCGCGCCATGTCTTCTCCTGGTCGAACTGGATCGACCCCGCAAGAGCGTTCAGCTTGAACGCTGCTAGCTCCGCAGCGAACCCGTCCTCCTTCTGCTCGCTGACGCGGCGCAGCTCGTCTGTAGTCTCGAACTCGATCTTGATGTCCGG
>JAASFS010000013.1:0-65592 GCA_023333865.1 Globisporangium perplexum | reverse complement strand
GTGTGTGTGTGTGTGTGTGTTGTGTTCGAGAGAGTATCGAGGACGGCGCTCACTCGACTGCCTTGGTGTCTTGTGGTGCGATGCCAGGCTCTGGAAGGGGTACTTCTGCCGCTGGGACACGACGATCGTGCCGCCGGTGCCAGCGTTCCAGTACTACTGAACACGCGATTTAGTAGCCTGGCAGTCGCTCAGAGTGAACCTGCAAGGCGTGTGAACGAGCGGGGCAGTGGGCGAGTTGGCACACGCGCGCGAGTGTGAATGTTCGAGAAGAGGAGCCGTTCCGAGTTCAAGCCGCGTTTGATCCGCTCGTGCTGACAACCCGACTGACCTCCTGTCACTGGCGATTCGGAATCGCGTTTCCGTGGCGGCTGGATTCTGGCCGAACGAGCACTCGCGCTGTGGCTGACACGCTGGCTGACACGCTCACCTGACTGATTTGCTCACTTGCTCGCATTTGCCGGACTTCCGAAGGCCAGCACTTGACAGCAAGAGCAGATCGCCGAGCAGATCGCCTTCCAGTGACTCCCGCACTGACGCGAACGAAACCTGAACGGATCCTGGATGGAAGGGCTAGCTCAGAGAGAGCGAAAGTCAGGGGTCTTCGGTCGATCCGCTCTGCCACCCCATGCTTTCACGCCACGCTCACCCCAGTTCTCAGCTCGTGCACTCGAAGCGCCATTTTGACTCTGAACGCAGACAACTTAGACAAAACTTACACTTCAACTTCGATATTAGAAAAGGCGGCCAGACGGAAGCGAGACGCCGAGACGCCGAGACGCCGAGACGCCGATAGCGTGCTCCATCTGGCCTTCTGCACACTGCGACAGTCCTTGCACGATGCGCCGCTCGCAGCGCGGGACGGCGGCGACGACAGCGACATCAGCGGCCGTGGCGAGCAGCTCTGCGAGCGTCAGCATGCTGCGCTCGTTCGGCCGCGCGCGAGGCAGCAGCGCTAACAGCGCCAACAGCGCCAACAGCTACAGCGGCCTTCGCAAACGCCCGATCGGCGTCGTGCCGAACGAGTTCATCGTCTTGGCGCGCGTCCAGGTGCAGCGCATGATGCCCGTGTGGCTCGCCAAGGCGCGCTGGCTCGTGCTGCGCGGCTCCAAGACGCCGACACTCGCAGTGCACCGACAGGTCGGTACAGCGGGCGTCCCCGTGCTGGACGACAACCCGCTGCGCGTCATGGAGCTCGGCGGCGACACCGCCGTGCAGGTCGCCGGCGAGAAGGGTATGGTGCTCTCGAGCTCCAGCGTGCGCCGCAACGATACGTGGGTCGTCGCCTTCGAGTCGAGTGCTCAGCGCGGTCGCATGTACGAGCTCGTCAAGACGTGGATCGAGCTCGGCGCGTTCCTGCATAACCTCGCAGGCTTCGAGAGCGTCGTCAAGAGCAACAACTCGGTTGTCTACCGGTGCCACGAGCGGAACCCCACCGCTGCCTCCACGGTCGAGGAGAAGGATCACGAGGTGAGAACTGCTACTAGTGCAGATCTATTCATCGACGAGGAGATCAAGGACGTGCTCGACACTTCATCCGCGCGACGGACGCAACGCAGCGACGCGCGACGCCAGTACGCGCTCAAGCGCATGAGCAAAACCAAGAGCTGGGACGAGGTCTTGATCACGGAGCGCGCGATGACGATCGAGGGGTTGCAGCCCTACCTGGCGCGGTATCTGTACATGTACGAGAACAGCCAGGACAAGTCCGTGACGATCGTGATGAAGTTCTACAGCGGCGGATCGCTCGCGGATCGCATCCGCGACGTCGGCTCGCTGCACGAGAATGTCGCCAAGAGCGTCATCTCGTCGCTCTGCTGCGCGCTCTACTCGCTGCACCAGCACGACATTCTCCACCTGGATGTCAAGGCAGGTAACATCCTCTTCGACTCTGATTCGCCGCGCGTGTTCACGAACCTCAAGCTCGTGGACTTCGGCGGCAGTGTGCTGCACCGGAGGAGCTACGACAAGGACGTGGTGAATGCGGCGGACGCGGTGAAGGAGCGACAGCGAAAAGCCATGGGCACGTACGGCTGCATGGCGCCGGAGCGCTTCGACGGTCTGTACGGACCCGAGGCAGACGTGTACGGCGCCGGAGTTGTGCTGTATCACATGATCGCGGGCGAGATCCCGTTCCCGGGTACGGATCCGTACCAGGTGATGGTGAAGAACATGCAGGGCGACGTGAGCTTCGCGAGTCCCAAGTGGCGCCAAGTGTCCAAGCAGCTGCGCCACCTGACAGAGCGCATGCTCGACAAGAACCCGGCGACGCGCATCACGATCCCGGAGATCCTCAAGCTGCGCTGGCTGTTCCAGAACCTGTCGGACCACGAGCTTCTGCAGAGCACACCGCCGCGGTCGGCGACAGCAAAGTCGAAAGCGGACGGCAGGAGGCAGCCGAGCGCGAGTACTGACGTCCGGAGTCGCGGCGTCAGCGCGAGCGCGAACTACTGCAACTACGGCGTGGACTACTTCTCGCGCTCCAAACAGAGGTCTGCCAAGTACGCGTGAGAAGCGGCGCGAGAGCTGTGGGAAGAAAGGTTTGCAGCAGCGCAGCAACAGCCTTCGTCGTCTCCGTGTTACGTCGGCTTCTGCTGCTTCTTCTAGGCGCTCGCACTTGTCGCTCATGGAGGGACCTCACGCTCCGTCGCTCTTCGCCTCCTCCTCTCGAACCACGCGCAAGAGGTCCTTCGCGTTCGGGTCGTGCGGCGCCGCGAGCTCCAGCCACTTCTTCGCTAGTTCCATGTCCTTCGGGACTTTGCCGTACCCGGTGCGGTACATCTGCGCGAGGTTCACCATCGCCATGACGAATCCCTGGTCTGCAGCTTTCCGGAAGAGAGCTTCTGCCAGCAGGTCGTCCTTCGCGACGCCGTCGCCCGTGAGGTAGAGGTACCCGAGATTGAACTGCGCGGTCTGGATGCCTCTCGCTGCCGCGTCCTTGTAGAACTCGACAGCCTTCGCGGTGCTCTGAGGAACTCCCTTGCCGTGGTAGTAGATCTCGCCGAGTCGAGACTTGGCGGACGGATCCCCGGCGTCGGCGGCCTTGTGGAGCCACACTAGTGCCTCCCGCTCGTTCTGCTCGGCGTGATATGCCAGCAGAGTCGAAGACGTCAGTCTCCCAGGATACTTGCAGGCGCCAGCAGCAATCGGATTAGAGTATAGCCCACCTTGGCGACTCCAGTGCCCGACGTGTACATGTTGGCGACGTTCATGTACGCGGGCGGGATGTTGGCTTCCGCGCAGCGCTTGAAGAGCTCGAACGCCTTCTTCTCGTTCTTGCGCGTGCCCTCGCCCTTGCTGAGCGCGTCCGCGTACGCGAAGGATCCCCAGCCGTGTCCGGTCTCCGCCAGCTGCACCGACGCGAGCCACGGCACAGAGCGTCAGCGCGCGTGCTCTTGGAGGCGACTCGCATCCTGGTTGCAGCAGACAAGTGCTGACGTCTGTATACTACCTCCTGGAAGAACTTGGTGGCGCCAGTCAGATCCTGGCTTGGGAAGCCTGTCGGCGCCGCTCGCTAGAATCAGTGCGTGCGCTTCCTCAGGCTTCGCTGACTCGACAACTCACTCAAGACACGCACCGATGCCCTTCTTCAGACACATCGCGTAGCTGAACTTGGCCGGCTCGCTCCCCTGCCGCATCATCAGCATCGCGGGACGCCCATCAGAGACCGTGACACCATCGTCCCCGCCGCTGGCACAGCCGCTACGACCACACCTTGTCCATCGCTCTGCGCCACAGAAAGAGTGCCTTCTGCACCTCAACCGCGTTCTCTTCGGCGTTCTGGTAGATCATGTTGGCTAGCTGACAGAACTGCGGACCAGACTGCAGCCGCGCGACAAGCGGCGACGCCTCAAACTGCAGACAGCGTCGGGAGCAGACGCGGCGGCAACAACACGTTGTCAGCAACCGCCTCTCTCGCTCTCGGCGCGCGGCTCGAGACGACTGCCGCGCACCTGCTCGAGCGTCGCCCGCTGTCCAAGCTGCCGCATGCGCGCGAGCACATCATTCAGCTCCTGACGGCGCAATGAAAGAGGCGAAAGGAGGCGTGAGACTGGCGGCGCGGCTGGTATCCGCTACGTAGAACGCAGTCCGCATCGCAAGAGCGCGCAGCGTACAGCGGTCGCTTCGCGCGCGCGCTCGACGCGGCTGCCACCGCCGATCAATCTGCGCAGCATTTTGCCACTTCTGGAATTTTACACCAATCTCCGAAGCGTCTTGATTTTTACAGTTGTGGTTATCCACATTATTGACAAGCTGCTATTGACGATGGTGCGCGGCATGCGCGCGAGGGCTTTCTCGCTGCTGGCGTTCCAGCCACCTCCAGCCGCGCCGACGCGCCGCGTGGTCGTCACGGGTCTCGGGGCGGTGACGCCCTACGGCGTGGGTCTCTCGCACTCGTGGGACGCGCTGCTGAACGCGCAGAGCGCCATCACGGTTCGTTGACCATTCGTGATCGAGCTGTTCGTGGCACGCTGCCCTCACGTTCTCACTACTGCTCGCTGCTCGGCTGCGCAGACGATCGACAAGTTCGACACGAGCGGCCTCGCGTGCTCGATCGCCGGGCAGGTGCCGCGCGGCGACGGCGAGCACGCGTTCCGCGCCAAGGACTGGGCGAATCCCAAGAGTCTGCGCAGCCAGGATGTCGACTTCATCGCGTTCGCGCTCGCTGCCGGTTTGTCCCGAGCTGAAGTGAGCTGCTCGTGCGTGGAGAGGGTGTGTGTACTCACGGGTCTGTGGCGCCGTGTCGACAGCGAGAGAGGCGATCGAGGACTCGGGGTGGACGCCCGCGTCGGACGCCGAGCGAGAGCGTGCGGTGCGAGTGCCGCTCGAGGGGGTCTCACTGGTGATGGCGACGCCGAGCTGCTGCTAACGTGCAACGCGCGGGACGGACCTTTGCTAGGGTGTCGCAATCGGCGCCGGAATCGGCAACATCCAGGAGATCGTGGACGTCGGGCAGCTCATCGTCGAGAAGGTGCGTGTACCAAGCACACTCGGCTCTTGGAGGTCTGCCGGCCGCGCGCCTCACGCCCGTGCGCGTAGAAATACCGTCGCGTGTCCCCGTTCTTCATCCCACGCATCCTGATCAACCTGGCGGCGGGGCACGTCAGCATCGAGCACGGACTCAAGGTACTGGTCGACCTCGATCTCGAGCCGAGCGGCTTGCGGCTTCACCCCCCACGAGCTCTCTAACCCGACGCCGCGCAGGGTCCGAACCACTCGTGCGTGACCGCGTGCGCGACTGGGAGCCACAGCATTGGCGACGCGTTCCGTCTCATCCGCCACGGCGACGCCGACGTGATGGTCGCGGGCGGCACCGAGTCCACGATCAACGAGATCTCGATCTGCGGCTTCCTGCGCTCGCAGGCTCTGTCCACCAAGGTAGGTGCGCCTCCCTTGAGCTCGATCGAAGCGCAGCAGTCGTGGCTGACAGGAGGTATCTCTGCTCTTTCTCGCCCAGTTCAACGACCGCCCAACGGAGGCATCCCGCCCGTTCGACTCGCAGCGGGACGGCTTCGTCATGGGCGAAGGCGCGGGCGTAGTCGTGTTGGAGGAGTACGAACACGCGAAGAAGCGCGGTGCGCGCATCTACGCGGAGGTTCGCGGGTACGGGCTGAGCGGAGACAGCTACCACATGACTGCGCCGACGGAGAACGGTGACGGCGCTCGTCGGTGAGTGTGGCTGCTGTCTCGATGCGCGGGTGGTGGGCGGGCTGTGTGGTTGCTGGGACCACCGATCGCTGAGAGACGACTTTGCGTGTCTGCTTCCAGGGCGATGCAGGCTGCGATCGCCCAGTCGGGACTCGCGCTCTCGGACATCGGCTACATCAACGGGCACGCGACGTCAACGCCGCTCGGTGACCGCGCAGAGAATGCAGCGGTGAAGGAGCTGTTCGGCGAGCACGCGCAGCACCTCGGGTTCTCGTCGACGAAAGGAGCGATCGGACACCTCCTCGGTGCAGCTGGCGCAGTCGAGGCGATCTTCGCGATCAAGGCGCTCCACCACGTACGCGCAGCGCGCAGGTTGCGTTGGTTGGAGCGCAGTCGGGTGCTGACTTGTATGAGCTGTGTGCGATCCCCACAGAACGTGATGCCGCCGACGCTCAACCTGAACGAGACGACGGAGGAGTTCACGCTTAACTACGTGCCGAACCAGCCGCAGGAGAAGGAGCTGCGAGCTGTGCTCACGAACGCCTTCGGGTTCGGCGGAACGAACTCGAGCCTGTGCTTCTCCAAGTGAGCGACGCGCGTTAGAAGATGCGGCGATTGGCTATGCGGATCGCAACCATCCTGGACCGGATCCAGAGTACCTCTAAGCGCTCACTCTCTCAAGATGGCACTTGGTAGAGTACATCAGTCGGAGCGCTCGACTTCTCGATGGGATCGAACGCCAGGTGCCGCATGTGCAAATCGGACGACGGCGCGCGCCGGTCGCTCAGATCCAGTCGATGCTGACTGTGAGACAGCGACGCGTATCCCCCTCCTCGATACTCGTCGAGCTTCTTCCGAGACAACTGCGCCAACACACCACCAGCTCCTGAGCTTCAACACATGCGCGACACTCGGTCGATACGAAGCACGAGACGCACCAGAACCTCCCGCTCCATCCTCGTCTTGTCGATCGTCAGCCGCTCCAGAGACGTCCTCATCTCTCGCTCTTGGCGATAGAACTGCTGCTGCTTCGACAGAGCGATCGTCACCTGCGCGCTCAGCTCCGCCACTTTCCGGTCTGCGTCCTCGCACGCGTGCTCGCGCTCGACCAGGAGCTCCTTCGCATCCGCCAGGTCTCGCGTCAGCTGCTGGATCTGCAGCGAGTAGACCGCGCATTGCGACTCGGCCGTTTGCCGGAGCTTCTCGGTGCGACTCCGCTCTTCTTTCAGCGAGCTGATCCTCGCCTTCAGGCTCTCCACCTCAGCGATCAGCCGCACCTCCGCGCGCTCGCGCTCGCCGCGAGACGTCTCCATGGCGATCGAAGCATCCTTCCTCGACTGGTTCAGCTTGTACTCTGCTTCGGCGATCTGCGCCTTCAGCTCCCGGTTCTGCCTGTGAATCGTCTCGAGCTCGTTCGTGAAGCGGCTCGCGCAGTCTGCCTTCACTTTCTGGAGCTGCTCGTTGATCATGTGGAGCTTCTGGCTCTTCTCCTCGCTCTCCTCCTTGAGCTCGCGAGCGTCCGTTCGCCGCAGTTCTACCTCTCGCTCCAGCGACGTGAGTTTCTCCTACAACGCCGACATTGCGTCAGATCCGAGCCAGCAGGGGCGAAGGTCATGCGCTCGCTTCCAGTACGCACATTCAGCTCTTGCGTTCGCTCCCGATACTCGCCGCGCAGCTTCGTCAGCTCGTCTTCCTTCGTTCGCAGCTTTTGCGTGAAGTCTGCTTCGAGGTGGCTCGACTGGGGGTTCGTTCATCATCCAAACGCAGAGCTCGAGTTAGTGTGCCAACCTTACACTCTGCGCGCGCCACCGGCGCGGTGTACATTCGCACCAGATCGACTGCCTCCTCCGCAGATGCTGCTCGCTCGCCTAGCAGCCGCAGCTTCTTCTGCTCGAATCGGTGTCCACACTCGCGTCGCTGAGCAAGAGTCCCCTTTTGAGTCGATGCAGACATACTGGCGCACCTCGAAGACATCCGAGGTCTCTTTGGACTGTCGGAGAGAGTCGCAGAGCTTCTTCTCGACCTCCTTCTGGCTCCGCGTGATGATATCCTGCGCGAGCGGGAGAAGAGCACGCTCGCACTCAGCATCACGTGCGCGACCAAACAACCTCGCGCTTGCTCTATGCAAACAGGCAACGCACCAGTTTGACTCGCAGCTGAGCCAGATCCGCGCTCAGTGTCCGCACCTCTTCCTCCCTCGCCTGCACTTCCGCCTCCTGTTTCCTCTTGATCGAGCTCGCGAGGTCGCCTTGCATCTTTAGGTGCTCGGCTGTTTGCTGCTTCAGCTTCTCGTGTAGTCGCGCAACCTCTCGCCGGCTTTGGGCTTCCTGTGCAACGAGCTACCGGCAGATGACGCACTCCGTGAGGGGCGACTGCCGAAGCACCATGCATAAATGCCACGCGAAGTAGACGTCCGAACCTGCTCCTTCTCGAGGACAACTTCTTCGACGCGCGCTTTGCAGTCCGACTCGAGCTGCACGCACACACACAAGCGTCGAGCTGTGTGAGTGGAGAGTGCGAGCCTCGCGAACGACATGCTCCCCTGCACGCACCTCCGCGACCGAGTCTTCGCGATTGCAGTACTGCGTGAGCTGCTTCTCCATACTGGTGAGCACGCTTAGCATGCCTTCGCAGTCCTGCCGCGCAGACTCCAGTTCGACGTGCAGCAGCCGGTTCTTCTCCTCGAGCTCGTCGACGGACTTCTCCTTGTGTTCGATGACACTGTTCAGCTCTCTCAGTCGCGAGCAGACGTTCTGGTACCGGTTCGAGAACGCTTCGTCCTTGCGCTCGGCGTTCTTCTTCACGGTGTTCAGCAGTGACTCGTACTCCTGCGCCTGCTCTTCCAGGTTCCGCCGCTCTGTCTGCAGCATCTCGATCTGTCGACTCAGCAGCTCCCGCTGGCTCTCGACCTGCGCTATCCGTGCCGCGTACTGCTGAAGTTGAGACTCACAGCGAGACTTCTCGTCGCGTATGGACTCACACGCGTCACGCAGCTCCTGGAGAGCGAGCGTCGCCTGGTTGAAGTTCTGGTCCATGATCTGAAGCTGCTGGTCGCGGTTGTGGAGCTCCTTCCGCATCGCGCTCAGCTCGTCGTCTTGGAGCGACACCTGCTCCATCAGCATGTTGTTCTCCTGCAAGACACATACACGCACACGCACACGCACACGCACACGCACACGCACACGAGCCGTTAGAGCCGATATCGCACACATGCGTTCCGAAGCGCGCCGGTCTTTGCCGCTGCTCGTACCGACATGAGCACGTCGATCCGTTCGTTGATCTCGCCGAAGTACTCGCCGCTGTCTTGCAGCGAGGTCGAGAAGGCGTCCAACGAGAGCTCCTTCGGCTCGTGCTGTGCGCGCAACATCGCTTTCTCGCTCTCGACTTCCATTTCCCTGTATGAGAGCAGCACACGCGGTCAGCAGCGCACGCTCACAAGCAGCAGCAGCAGCTCTGTCACCTGTCGCCTCCAGATCACTCACTGCCTCAGAGCCGAGTTCTCCCTCGCGAGCCCCTCGGCGCGCGCCACGACACGGTCGACGGCTTTCTTGTTCTCGTCCAGCGTGCGCTCCTGTCCGGCGCGCACGTCGCCACCGTCAGCCGCTCTTTCGCCGTCTCAACTGTTGCCATGCGAGTGCGCGGCATGCTACGCACCAGCTCGTAGATCCTGGCGTCGTACGCCTGCAGCAGCGGGTTCGTGTACTCCTGCGACATGAGCCACGGCGCGAGTTGGCGCGCGCGGTCGCCCTCGCTCTCATGCTTCTCCGCGAGCGGGTCCGCCAGCGCCTTGAGCTTCTCAAGCTCGCCGTGCTTGAGCAGCAGCGCGCGCAACTGGTCGAGCAGCCGCTCGACGTACTTCGCCAGGAATGCCTTCTCGTCGCGCAGCTGCGCGAGCTGCAAGTGGCAGGGTGCTGTCGGTGCGCACTGCAGACGTCCGAGCGCCGCCGCTGCCGCTGCCGCTGCTGATGTCACCGTGCTCGCATTCGCACATGGAGCGGAAGTGGCCGCAGTGTTGTTGTTGCCGAGACTGCCAGTGGTGGCACTGCTGATAGTGGTAGCAGCTACAGACAGCGCCGGCGACTCGAAGTAGTGCGGTGCGCTCTGGCGCTCGAGGCGCTTGGAGCGCGCGGCCTGCGGGCCGGCGGGCGGGTCGTCGTCGGCGACGGAGGCACGCATGCACAAATGCCATTGATGACGTTTGGTGCACGAAGAGACGCCGGTGCGTACCGATTCCGACGGTACATTGAAGAGTTGTACCGTTTGCTGAGGCACATCAGATGGCATACTGAACGCAAGTGCTTTTTTGAAAAACAGGGAGGGAAAAATGCTCGCATACAAACACCAAGTCACGCGCAGAGGCGACCGACGAGCGGAGCCGCTCGAGCACCACCACGCGGCTTCCTTCCTTCCGCCCCCTGCCCCCGCGCGCCCCGCAGATCCCGACTCGCTCACTTGCGCCCGTCTCTTCTTCCAGCTCCCCGCTTCAGTGACACCCCTCCCCCTTCCCTCCCACCCCCTCTCCTCTCCTCCCCCACGCAATGCCCGGCGCGGACGCTGGCATTCGTGACACGGACGCCACTCCGGCGAACGTCGTGGTCGTCGCGACCGACGACGCGGAGGCGCGCGCCGCGATCGCCGCGAAGCTCAAGCGCGCGGCGCAGATCCCCGTCACCGCACTGTTGAACGGCTCGGGCGGCAGCCGCGGTGGCCCGCGCGCCAAGAGCCAGCGCCGCGAGCGCAAGCTGCTGCACTGGAGCGTGGACCAATGGCGCGCGTTCGAGAAGACGCCGCCGGTCGCGCGGCTGCTGCCGACGGCGCGCGTGCTCCCCATGCGCTGTCCGCTCTCGTCGCTGTACGTTGCTGCCACCACTGCAGCTGCGGCTTCGTGCAAGAGTGAGGGGGGACACGAGCACTCACGCGCTGTGTGTGTTGGTGTCGCTGCTGTTGCTAGGTACGAGATCCACTTTGCGCAGCAGCAAAAGGTGCTGACGCCGTCGGCGCTCATGGAGAAGCTCATCTCAGACTCGCGCTCCGGCTCCGTCGTGAGTCTCGGGACGGTGATCGACGCGACGGGGGGCGACGAGTTCCTCTACGACCCAAAGTGCGTGTCTGAGAGGTAGCAGCAGTGGCAAAGGAGGTGCTGGTGGTGGCAGGCTGTCGGTTGTTAGAGCGCGAGATGCTGATGGTGTGGCGTTCGCTGTACGGACAGAGAGTGGGAAGACTGGGACGTCGAGTTCGTGAAGCTCAAGGTTGTGATCCCCGATGGTGCGCGTGCATGCGAGCGACGTTGGTTGCGTGGTGCTGGTGGTCGGTGGACGCCTTCCTGTCGCTCACTGCCGTCGACGCACGCAGAGGTCGCGGAGCACGAGCGCCAGAAGTACGACGCTGCAATGGTCGACGCGTTCTTCGCTGCAATCGAGAAGCACAAGACGGGCGAGAACCGAGACATGGACGTCGCCGTGTACGGTGCGAGCGGCTACAGCTTCGTGGGGTATTTGGTCGTCAGGTATGCGCTTGATCCGGCTTGCTGCCTGCGCGCGGCGGATCGCACGTTATCGTTGGCAGTGACTCACTCCAGTTTGTACGCATTGCAGCTACCTTGTCGAATGCTGCGATCTCAGCCTGGACGCTGCTCTGAGCGAGTACGCGTCGTCGTCGCCACCGGGGGTGTACTCACCACACCACTTGGAGGTGCGTGCTGCAGCCAGGTGTTGTTCGCATGCTGTGCAGAGCTGACGTGTCAGTCGCTGTGTGTCGCCGCAGAGTCTGTACCGGAAGTACTTCAGTACGCTTCCGTCGCCGTCTGCGCGGATCTCGTGCCCCGCCGCACCGAAGTGGGACGCAGATGGGAGCAAGAAGGGCAAAGCAGAGACGATCGGGTCGGAGATCCTGACTGAGAGCGACCAAGCCAGCCCGTTTGTGCGGAAGGCGAAGTCCTCTGCGAGTAGACCACTGGCGACGACCCCGGTGACCAACGGAAAGCCGACGTACACCCCGCCGACGCCGGTGTACAAGGCGCCGCTGTATATCCCGCCCGACCGCGCAGATATCAACTCTCGCCCCGCGAAGCGCCGAAAGATCCGTTCGTGGGTGGACGAGGTGTCGCCGCTGTCGCTCGGCGAAACCGTGGACGCGTCGTCGGAGGAGCATTCTAATGTGCTGAAAGCGCTGGAAGCGTTGACAGGACACGAGGGGTTCCCGGGTTGCGAGGTAGGGATGTACTTTCCGCTTCGTGTGCTGGCACGGTCGGTTCGTGACGGCAGTCGCGTTGCGTATGTTTCACAGACGATCCCGCTGACCGCCACGCACGTTGCCGACCAAGCCTTCAACCAGAAGGGCCGCTTGACGCGGAACTACCTGGTCACGTGGAGAGCGAGAGGGTGCGCGTGCCGTCGCCGTGGTTGTTTCGTCGCTGATGTTGTGCTGACAAATCTCTTCGCTGTTACTTGCCTTCTCAGCCGCCGCTGCTTGATCTACGTGTCCAAGTTCGGCACATATGTAGTGTCACGCGACATGGCGTTCACGAAGGTGGACATGAAGTTCCCTCGCAAGCGAGCTCCGGTATGACGAGTACACGCGATGCACAG
Source organism: Globisporangium perplexum (assembly GCA_023333865.1). NCBI lineage: Eukaryota > Oomycota > Peronosporomycetes > Pythiales > Pythiaceae > Globisporangium > Globisporangium perplexum. The sequence continues at coordinate 53,359 of JAASFS010000013.1, read as the reverse complement.
TGACTGCCCGATGTGTCTTTCTCTCACACACACATCCCACGTGTCTGTGGTTGCCGACGTGCAGGGGGAGGGCCAAGTCAACACTCTGATCGACGGTCTCCTCGTGGAGGACGAGGACCAAGGCACCAAGGTGTCTCGCTACCTGGCGTTCGACATCGTGTTCATTGACGGCACCCCGATCTGGCAGAAGAAGTTGGAGAAGCGGCTGCAGTGCCTGCAGAACGAGGTGATCCTGGCGCGGAAAAACGTGAGTGCTCGCCTTCGAGGCGTCGGGTTGGCTCGCTCCGCTGTTGATACGCGCTGTCTGACTCCTGGTGTGGTTTGCGTACGGATATGCGCGATGGCTGCGTTCTCAGGACCAATCGTTCGACTACTCGAAGGAGCCCTTCCGCGTCCGCATGAAGGACCACTTCCGGTTGGTGAAGACCGAGTACTTGCTGCAGAAGTTCGTGAAGAGCGTCACGCACGAGGTGGACGGCGTGATCTACACCCCGACCGAGGCGGCGTACAACCTCGGCGGCTTCGAGTGCGACGAGCCGATCTTCAAGTTTGTGTCGAGCGAAGCAGGCAGCGGCATCCCGGGTCTCGACGGGAGCATCTCGGAGCGGCGGCTGCTGGCCTACATCCAGTCGATCCCGCAGGCGAAGCAGTAGAAGCGAGCGATGTCGATGTCGATGTCGATGCCAGTGATCTCAGGATGCAACACGTGTATTTGACTCTTTACCACCCAAGTGCCACCCAACGACGGTGCGTCCTGATGACGGGATGATGACGAAATATGGCAAAACCCGGGTGAATGCGCCTGCGTGCCTCTTGTATGAGTTTGTATGCTTTTGTGTGCCCTTGCGTTCACTTGCGAATTGTATGGGTCGAGCATAAGCATACCATTTGTGTAATTTGAAGTGGGACAAGATACAGCATTTGACATCGCACCTCTGCACCACTGAGTGATGAAACGCGAGAACAGTTCCATGACATCGTAGAGTTCATCCTTGCGATATCGGTTTGTCAGATATTCGCTATGTAATCAAGTTCAGTGTCCTCTGCTGCGAAGTGGAGGATCGAATCCGTCGATGAAGCATTGGCCGTTCAGGAACGGGAGCATACGGCCCACCTCTTCCTCCAGACGGTCTTGAGGCAATAACTTATACCGAAATAAAAGTAAACGCTGCACGAGCACAGCTTGCTCGCGAGTTTGATGATCGACAATCGCTCGCACCACGATCCTGCCCAGCAACAGGAGCTCGTTCACAGTGAGAATGCGCAAGCTGATGCAATAGAATGCTGACGTACACTCTACAGGTGTCCACGCAGAGGTTGCTCTCGACGGGAACGCGGATGTCCTGCTCGATAAAGTCAGAGATGACCACACCGAGGTTGTCTTCCATCAAGTCGACAATTGTCGACCCCAGTGAGATCGCGCCTTGCATCACCCCATTTGTCCTCGAGATGCGGTGATATGAACTCCCTTTACCTAGATCGTGCACCATATCTCTCGTCGTACCGACTCCAGTGCGTTCTACCACAACGCGCGGCTCCGCCATTTGAGAAGTTGCGTCCCCAGCACACTCCAAGACGCCACATAGTCCACACCGAACAGGAACTTTCATGGCGAGTACGCTTGTCATCATAACTTCATCGCTCGTCGGGTCCACGACGTATGACGATGACGTTGGGACGAACAGCGCCAGACTGTCCGTCACGACACCGCACTCTCGACAGAAGAACTCAACCGCCGGGCACGCGAGTTGAATAGACTGTTGACCCCGAGTCGCAAGCGCTTGAACCCGATCCAGCATGTTGGTGGTCATCTGCAGCGGGATGTTTAGGTTTCGTGCATGTAGACGCAAAGCCGAGGTGAAAGAGTTGGCGCCGACGCCAGTGTGAGCCGTGGCGGATTGAGACCCACTTGAGCTGTGAAGACAGCGTTGATCTCCTCTTCGCGACGCTGCAGAAGCGGAAACCGGGATCTAACTGTACCTCTCATCCGTCCTTCAAATCGTCCAGCAATGTCGAACCACCGTTTTCCGAGCTCTGCGTGGGCACGAGCAAGCCACTCGTCGTCGTCAGGTGTCCACGGTCGCCCAGCACGAACACAGTCGACTCGGAGCTCACTGACGCGGTGAACAAAGTCGCACTTCTCCAAGTACTGCACGATATGCGCCTTCTTCGCTCGGTAGGAGCCACCGATCCGATCCGCCGTGTCCGTCTCGTGATTACCTCCCGTTGCAGAGGAGCTTGTGTTGCTCGAGCCGTGGATCACGTACTTGTCGTCGATCAGGATGATCTTCCCCAAGCGGAGCTCGCAACCCACACTAGCCGCCGCACAGTTGGTAGACTTTGCACAACAACACTCTTGCGTGAATGAACCCGCACCTTTTGGTAGCTGCGACCGTGTGGCGTCTTGGTAAGCACTGATGCAGGGATGCTGAGGAAGATGTCGCGGTACGTGAACATTTCCTCTCTGTCGACGATCATCCGGCAGTCAGCTCCTGATTCCACCGCTGCAACGATCAAGTCCCGGATCTAGGTCGACACGTATCAGTGCGTGGACAATCATCTCCCTTAGATCGTAGTGTACGTGCCCACCTCGAGGAGCGAAACGATGAACATTTGCATCCACAGCAGGCGCTCGATGTCAGTCAGGTACGTCTTCAGCATGGCAAAGTTCTCAGATGACGGAAACATCAGATCGTCAACATGCGTGTCTCGTTCTGGTTCCGCGGTCCCCAGGATCGTATCACGAACAGGAGAGCAGCTGCTTCCGGTTCGTTGCGCAGAAGCGCCGCGCGGAGCGAGCCCAGGCGCGCACGAAAGCGACCAGCAACCTCAGGCAACGAGAACGGGCGTGAAAGTCCTTGAATGGCAGTCAGAGCTCGCACAGCCTGGACGACTCGATTCGGCACTTCGATTCGGGGGGTAGTGAGTGTCGGAAGCGGAGTCTACCAGCCTTCTTGCCGCGCAGCGCGGCGCGCGCTAGGTGCAGGTGGAACACCCAGAGCCCACATGGAATCGCGAATAGTTACAGTAGCAATATGTATTGCAATAAATACCAATGTATTGTATTCAATAGCGTTCTTGAAGCCTCCAGTCTGAGCCCCTCGCGAACCTCTCAACGAAGGTGTGTATGACCCGAAGCCTCACGCCACGACGCCAACCGAGCCTTCTCCAGTTTTACGTCCAAGTCCACGCCCACGACCTAAGTTCATGAGATTTAGTGTCAAGTGCCGGACAAGACTCCGGACAAGACGCCAATAGCCATGAATGTTGACCGAACTCGACTCACTCTTCACCTTAGCTTCCAGGACTCACTTCCGTGAGCCGCAGCAAGCAAGCAGGAGAAGCGCGCGTGATGCCCAAGTCGATGGAGAGCGGCGACGCGCTCGACCGGGAGCTGGCGTCGCTCGCGGAGACGATCAGCCTCAGCAACCCGCTCACCTACGGCCACAAGAGCGACTGGTGGGTGGACGCTGGGGACGGTGCTCGTGTGTGTGTGTTGTGCTTGCGAGCAGGTTGAGACCTTCGTGCCGTGCTGAGAACGTCCACCATGTCCAGGCACACGACGAAGAAAGCGCACGAAGCGACTGCGAAGATGGAAGGCGAGTTCGCGAAGACGCTGCCGAAGACGTTCGTGCTGACGGAGCCCCGAGAAGCGAAAGGAGCGTTCGCTGTCGCTGCGAAGGCGGCGCAGAACCCGATCCAGCCCATGCGGCCGAACCGGCTGACCGAAGCCGGCGGCACGACGAAGGCGAGGACGCTGGACGCCGCCAACAGTGCCAGCAACAACAACGCTGCGATCGTGGTGGCGTCGAGAGCGCGTGTTCCGCTTGCGAAGCGGAGTCACATGGACGGCGTGCTCAAAGGGATGCCTGGCGAGGCAGGTCCGGCTCGGACGACCCAGACCGACGCGTTTGTGCATGACAGCGAGATGGACGAGATGAACCAGACGAAGAACACTATGTATCACCGGAAGCGCGATGCGTACTCGGAGTACGTCGAGGCGCGCGCACGCTTCAGCAAGATGCACAGCGTGAACTGATGTGAGGAGGATCGCCCACTGAAAACCAGACAGCAGCTACATGAGCGAACACGAAGCATCGCAGGCGATTTTGACTCTCAGGTTCTTCGTCATTGAGCGTCGCTTTCGCAGGTGTCGTCCTGAGGTGGAGCTACGCTGCCCACTTCCTCATCCTTGAGAGGTTGTGCTGAGGCTCTGTTGAACTCTTCTTCTTGTTCAGCTTCTTGATCTCGAGGCTGTTCTGGATCGTCCAGGAGTTCGTTGGCCGCTCCACCGACAGCAACTACGACGGTGTCCGGATGATCCTCCCCGTCCCGACAGTCAATCGTGGCGTTGTGTGCGTACTCACCCCGACTCTGCTCTCGTGCTAGTGCTTCGTCTTCACTTTCGAGACGCGTGTTGCCAGCCTCATCGTCGTCACTGAGAGGATCGTCAGGGTCTCGTTCGCCGATCTGGTAGCCATCATCCTGACTCCTCGCACTGCTACCTCCCCCCTCGCAATCTTTGTCACCCTCGACGGCTGCAGCTGAGTCGTTGATGGCAACAATTGAGTCCTCAATGACTGGAGCTGAGTCCTCGATGGCTGCAGCTGTGTTCTTGACTGCTGCAGCTGTGTCCTCGAGGCTCTCATCTGCATCGCGACGCGGTCGAGTGTCGACTTCGACTTCGTCGGTGTCTCGACTCACTTCGCTGTCCCTCTCATCGTCGCTTTCGACATCAACACAGCAAGCTGCTCTCGCTTCGTTGAGAACGTCAGCCGAGCCGCGATCAACTGCGTCGGCATGCTCGTCTTCGTCCACTCGATCCACTCCTTCACCCTCGTCGTCACATTCGCTTCCGTCCTCGTCCTCGTCGCCGTCGCTCTCGCGTCTCCGATTCTCCACTGCGACGGAATCCGAACCCGCCGTCTCGGGGAGAAGAGACGCGAGCGACTCGATGTTCTCCAGCTGTACAACCACAACAAGGAGAGTCAGTGTTTCCCGCCCACACTACTCACACGTAGAAGCTACCGTCACAGCGCGCTCGCCACATCACGAACCTGTGCCTCTGCCTGCGAGAGCGCCGCGAAGAGGAATTCCTGGTGTTCCTCAGACGCCTTCTTCTCTCGAAAGCTGACGAACCGCGCCGCTGCATTCGCACCGACGTTCGGCTGCTGCTCGTCTTCGCTCCCGGCGCCACTCTCCTGACAGCGACTCTTCTTCTTCTTCTTCTTGCTGTTGCCTTCACCCCGCTTCACACCCTTCTTCGTCGCCGTGGGCTTCACCAGCTTGACTGGACTCCGCTCGTTCACCTGCTGGTTGTCTGGCAGTCCAGAATCGTCATCCGCCTCGGGTATGGACTCACGAAGCCGAATAACGACGCTGTACGGACTCTTGGACGACACCTTCTTAGACGCGAGCTGCTGCTCCAGCAGATCCGGTAGCATCCCCACACTCCGACTCCGCCCAAAGCCATCGACAAAGTCCCCGTTCGTGCTCGAGAGCCGAAGTGCCGCTCTTTGCTGCTGCTGCCTCTTGCTCACAGCGAGTCTCGTCGCGCTCTCGAGCATGTGGTGCAGCGGGTGCCCGCGCTCAAGGTCCTTCTGCTGATGCAGCTCGCGAAAGAACGTCTCCTCTCGCTGCTGCAATAGCGCGCTCGCGCTCTGGCTCGACCCGAGCGAAGAGCCTCCAGATCCCGTGAGTTCGGCGAGATTGGCGCTCTGGAGCTCACCGAAGCTGTCGATCCGCTGCGGAAGCTGCGGCGCTACTGGTAGACTACTCAGTCCGGTCTGAGGTCCCCGTACTCGCGGCGCCTTCCTCGTCTCTGCTACGGGCTTCCACGCAGACGCAGGAGGCTTCTTTAGTGACCGAGTTCCCGAAGCAGGAGGACTGAGTTTCGAGTGGCTCGTTGCGAGGGCCGCGGCGAGCGGGTCGAGCGGATCGAGGCGCTTCTTGGCGTCCGAGAGCTCGCAGTGCGGTCGGAGGATCGCCGGCGCTGACTGCCGAATCGAGTTCACCTCGAGCGACGATGTTGTGTAGTCCGAGTACACGAGGCAGCAGCTCTCGCAGACTGCGACGGGTTTGTGCAGGAAGAGTGGGTCGTGGCGGTGGCGCTCGAAGTCGTCGACAGAGAAGTTCGGATGCAAGTACTGGATCACGGGAGGGATCACCAGCTCCTTCCTCGTGAGTGAGCTGGTGGTACCTGCAGCTCCGCTGCTCGATAGCTGGCTCGCTTTCTTCGTCGTGGTGCCGCCGCCACCGCTGAATGAGCCCTTCTCAAAGCACTGGAGGATGCCGAAGCCAACGCCTCCAGCCGCCTGCACGAAGCGCTCGTCTGGTGGCCACTCGATCGCTGCGTGCTCACCTTCATTCACCTGGAGCCGCAGGAATTGCATGAAGCGCTGGAAGTGGTCGAGCACAGCCTTGTAGGTTGACGCCAGCAGCTTTCGCTGCTCCTTGAGCTGTCCGCAGCTCATGCATCGCGCGAATCCCATGCGCTTCTCATCTTGGTCTCGCTCGTGATGGTGGTGGATTGCTCTCGATCCAGTTCCTGTCGACGATCCAAGACCCGCGGCGATGCTTGCGGAGTTGCTCTGCCCGAACGGCAGCCTCGCGAACTCGGGCACTTGCGCGTCGTTGACGATGTCGAGCGGCCGAAGCGCGCCGCTTTCGCTCGCGTTCAGGTTCAGCAGCCGGAGCGAAGAGCACCAGAGCAGCCAAAGGCGATCGTCCGCGTCGGTCTTGAGATGCAGTACCATGCGTGCGATCCGGTTCTTGTGGTACGATACCTGCGTCACGTGATCCACGACCTGCTCGCAGAGCAGCTGCACCTCACCTGGCAGCATCGCGCCGCGCACAGGCTCTGGCCGTGAGTGCAAGTCTGCGCCGTCGAACGTCACGCCGCGCTCGTAGACGCTGAAGCGCTTGTCGTGCACGTTGCGGAGGTTCACGCGGCGCTCAAGCAGACAGATCTTGGGGGACCAGATCGCGCGCACAGTGGCGTTGCTCGTCCCCTTGGGCAGCACGAACTTCTGCAGCATGCCGCCGGAAGACTTGTCTCGGCGGTAGAGGAAGTCGCGCAGCGCCTCGGCGTCGAAGTACTCGATCACGGTCGAGCTGTTCTCCGGGACCGCACCGCCAGAGCCGGAGACAGCATTCGCGGCGAAGTAGAGGTAGCACGCCACGATGTCGCTCGCGCCGCGCTTCTTGGTGAACTCGTGCTCGATCTGGGCGTTCGTGAGGTTCACCTTGGACTTCTTCTTGATCTTGTTCGAGCGCAGACTCGTGAAGTACCACGCCGCGGGCTGCGCGAAGCGGAAGAGCACCGTGTGCGGCACGAAGATGCGCGGGCCGGCGCCGAAGTCGTCCTTGCACCAGAGGAAGTAGAAGAGGTTCTCCACGAGGCCATCGCCCTCGAGCGGTAGCGGCGTCGCCATCGCGAGCAGAAGCAGCAGCGAGCAAACGGCTGTGATACCAAGAATACTTGGTAAGTTTGGGTGGGGCACTCGTGTAAAATTGGGTGGAAGCCCAAATTTCGAGCCGTGAGGTGCACCAGGACTCGAGGAGCAAAAGGACGACAGAGGAGGAGGGCAAGTCTATACTCCCTCGAGAGTACTCTTCCTAACTCTCGACGTACTCGACGTACGGCAGGTCGACGTCTCGCCACTGCTTGTCCTCGTCAGTCCAGCTCTCCTTCCCAGCGACCTTCGCGCCGATGTCGTGCTTGTTGAAGTACTGGAACACGGGCTTCCCGACCATCATCTCGACCACCGCGCTGTTCTTGTCGAGGTGCGCCAGCGCCTTACGCACGCGGAAGCTCGTGGCGCGCTCGAGGTCGCACGGAAGCACGCCCGTGTCCTCGACGATCGTGGTCGACCGCACGAGGTGCTTCCCGAGGTGCTTGGTGACCATCTCGGTCTGCGTCGGCCGACACACGGTGATGCACCCGAATCCCTCGTCGCGCAGTGCCGAGTGGCTGAGCTTCACAACCGTGTTGCAGCCGCAGACGTAGATGAGGTGGAACTTGAAAGCCGGGAAGTGCGAGCTGCACATCTCGCGTATGTGCGTGAGCGTGCTGAGGTAGTCGAGCACCCGGCGCCGCGTGATCTCCCACTTGTCGACTTCGATCCACGTTGAGGACGCCACGGCCGCCTCGATGAGCGCTAGTCGATGGCGCTTCGTGATCATCTCGCGCGGGTTCACGCGGTTCTTCACGCGCACGAACGTGTCGTGCGACGGCGAGAAGAACGCGCCGACGACCGGGAACTTGTAGTTGGACTCGACGTACTGCCGCGCGACGTAGAACGCGCGGATGTGTAGCATGTGGATCGGGTTGTACGCTCCGCTCGACACGAGCACGATCACCTCCATGCGCTTCGACGGCGACGATGACGGCGCCGCTGAAGCACTCGCAGTGTCCGAGGCTGCGCTGCTCCGCAAACGCTCCAGGTTGCGCGCGATCTTCTGGAGCGGGTACTGGATCCCCCAGACCGGATGCTGGCGCGGCAGCAGCTCCACGCGGGCGGTGTGATGCTTGGACGGCGACCCGGTCTCGAGCAGGTGCGCGAGCTTCTCGCTCACCACCGCCACCGACTCCTCGTGCTCGAGGTCCATGAGGAACTTGATCACGTCGCCGACCTCGGCGTCCACGAGCTTCTTCAGCACTACGAGCTGGGTTAGGTGCGCGGGCAGAGAGATACACGGAGCCCTGTTAGCGCTGTGCTGCCGTCGCATCCGCGGACGGGGACTGTGCGTTGGAGTTCCTCACCTCGTCTTCCTTGACCGGAACCAGCGCGCTCACTTTCTTGAGGACCTGGTACAGGCGACCGCGCTTCGACACTGCAACGGTCGCGTCGCCGCCGTCCTGGCCGAGCGTGATCTTCGTCTCCTCGCGCGGAGGTGACATCGACGCTGGTGCCAGATCAGTGAACGAACGCGAGATGGAGAGCTGCCTGCCGGCACGCTGTGTCTCTGGTGAAGCAGCTACCGCCGCTAACGCGTCTTCAGCGGCGCCGCCACTCGGAGACGGAAGCGCGCAGGCCGACTGCGAGTGCTGAGACTTCGGGTGCAGCTGCTGCTCAGGAGCGAGTGCATCGAGCGCCGAGTAGGCAGTGGCGCTGACCTTGTGTGGCGACGCCGGCAGTGCGAGCGTGAACGCGCGTCGCGACGAGTGCTCGGGTGCCGTCGCGACCCGCGTCGTGAGAGATTCCTGACCCACCTTCCCGCTACAGCGTCAGACTCGGCGGCCACGACCACTGTCACCGCCTGTGCTGCACCGCACCTCGTCGATGGCTCCGGTGCTGTCGGTTCCGCCACCTGCTGGTGCGGCTCCGCCTCCTGCGATCGGAGGCAGCTTCTTGGCCACTGACTTTTGCTGCGCGCTGAGCAGCGCAGTGTTCACCTCGTTCTGCGAGAGCTGGAGCTCCAGCGCAAGCACGCGCGAGCGCAGCGCGTCCAGCTCGGCGACGCTGCGTGCGAGCGAGCGCGGCGTGAGCGTCTGCACCGACGGCTCCTCGCCGAGCGGGTGAATCTGGCAGCCGCGTTTCTCCGCGCTGCTCGCGTCGCCGTTGTCCACGCGCGCCACGAGCCTCCGCTTCATGTCGAGGTCGGAGCCGATACCTTCGGAGGGGAAGTTTCCGTTCGACATCGATAACTTCCGAAGTTATTGCTCACGGCATACGTCGGCATCGCACTGATGGCGGCGACGTCGTCGTCGTCGGGTGCGTCCGCGGTGGCTGCTGTCGCCATGCAGCAGCAGCAGATAGAGTCCAAGGGTCAGGACCTGCAGCACGCAGTCGACCTGTACCAGAAAGGTGTGGAGATCGCGCACGGCGCCGCGACGTACGACGACTACTGCCGCGCGATCGAGCTGCTGAGCCTCGCGATCGCGGTGCGCAACTCGCAGCCACGCTTCTTCCTCGCCCGCGGCAACGCCTTCCGCGCGATTGGCGAGTTCGAGCCGGCGGCGCGCGACTACAGCGCCGCGATTGCGCTCGACGACCGCAGCCCGGTGTACTTCGCGAACCGCGGTGCGTGCTACCGCAAGCTCGGGCAGCCGGCGGCGGCGCTCGAAGACCTCACGGCGGCGATCGAGATGGACGCGCGCAAGGGTCACCACTACTTCAGCCGCGCGCTCGTGCTCTTCGACGCCGGCTACTTCCGCGAAGCCGTCGTGGACTTCACGCGCGCGCTGGAGGACGGGGGCGGTTCCATCGGCGTGCGCATCGAGTACCGCGCCTTGCAGTCGCGCGGCGTGTGCTTCCGCAAGCTCGGGAACCTGCCCAGGTGCATCGATGACCTCGAGAGCGCTGTGCGGATCGACGCGCGCAACCCCGTGGGTTTCAGCGCTCTCGCGCAGGCGTTCTACGACCTCGGGGACTGGGATCGCGCCATCGAGCACGACTCGCACGCGATCGAGCTGAGCAAGGGCGGAAGCGCCGCGCACTTCAGCCACCGCGGGCTCTGTTTCTATCGCAAGGGCGAGGACTTCGCGCGCCAGTGCCTCGCAGACTTCAACAGTTCCATCCAGCTCGATGGCAAGGACCCGCAGGCGTACTTCTACCGCGGCTCCATGCGCCTCTGGCTCGCACTGGAGCTGCTCGCAGCGAACGCAGCAAAGGCTGCGGCGGCTACCGCAGCTCCCGGAGCGACGACATCACCGTCGGTGTCGATCGGCACCGACAAGACAGCAGCAGCGACGCCGTCGTCAGCCAAGTCATCACAGGACGTCGCGGCTGAGGCGAACGGCGGGTTGAGCTCGAGCTCGAGCGCGCTCGGGTTCCTCACCGCCGAGGAGCAGCTCGAGGCCGCGTTCGCCGATATCGAGGCGGCGTGGTCGCTCAACCCCACGCGCACGCAGTACCAACTCGGCATGGCCATGATCGCGCAGCTCCGCAAGCAGCACGGTGACGCCGGCGTGCTCTTTCGCGAGATTGACCGCTCGGAGCGCACGAACGTCGTGGTGCACTACCACGCGGCGCTCGCGTGGCACATGCTGGGTGAGCACGAGGCGGCGCTCGCGCTGCTCTCCGATGCGATCGACGCACTCCCGGACGAGCCGCTCTTCTTCGAAGCGCGTGGGCTGCTGCTGCAAGAGCTGCGCCTCCACGCGCTCGCGATCGACGACTTCACGAGTGCCATCGAGCTCCAGCGCGAAAGCGCGAACGCGATCAACCTGTACCTCCGCTGCGAGAGCTTGCTCCGACTCGAGCGGTTTGACGACGCCGTCGAGGACGCCACCTCGGCGCTACAACTCGGACTCGGCGTCGACCTTCGGCTCGGTGCCTACAACGCGCGCGGGATGGCGCACAGAGGGATGGGCGACTACGAGAGCGCGCTGAGTGACCTCAGCGTGCGTACGATGCGCTTCCTCCGGTGATCCGAAGGCGCGCTAGCTGACGCGAGTGTTGATGTGCTCACAGGTGTGTCTCGCTGAGGCACCGGGCAACGACATCTTCCGCTTCCACCGCGGACTCTGCTACATGGAGTGTGCGCGGTACGCCGACGCGATCCCGGACCTGCTCGCGGCCGCCAACGTGAACCCGCACGACACCAAGTGCGTCAGCACAGCCCCACCCGCTGTGCGTTGTTGGCTCTCGAGGTGCTTGCCGTGCACTTGACGCTCGCTACCTCGTGTACGCGCACCAGGCTGCTCTACTTCGTCGGACGCTGCTACTACCACGAAGGCGAGACGAGCGAGTGCTGCCGGTTCATGGCGCTGGCGCTGCAGGACAGCCCGGCGCCGGAGATCCTCCCGGACGTGTACGTCTTGGCGCAACGAACCTCCGCCGGTCGGTTCACCTCGTCTCACTCGCGTCGACGCCTGCAACGCGCGACGCGCCAGGTTCTACCACATGGGACTCGCCTGCGCGCGAGAGAGCCGCAACATCGACGCGATCGAGCACTTCACAGCTGCGCTGGAGCACTCGAGTGCGCTCTCCGCCGCCGCGACCCCGAGCGCGCAAGCGCAGGTATTCGAGACGCAGCTGCTGTACGTCCATGAACGCGCGAAGGCGCTGCAGCTCGAGCAGTACTACGACGAAGCCATCGTCGACTTCTCCTTCGTGCTGCAGCACAACCCGAACAACGCGCACGCGTGCTTCCGCCGCGGGTTCGCGCACCGAGCGCTCGGGGACCTGTCTGCCGCGGCCGCGGACTTTGAGACCGCCAAGCTGCTCGACCCGACGAACCTGCAGCTCGTGATCAACTACCGGGAGCTCGGCGACACCGAGTGCGTCATCCTGTGCGACCCGGGCCAGGAGAAGCAGTACTAGCGAGTACTGAAGAGCCGCAGTGAGGCCGCCGAGTCGTGCTAGCAGTCGCCGCGACTTCACCTTCGCCAGCAGCGACACGAGCAGGAGGAAGCGCGGAGCAGAGTCTGGTGCGGCCATGGGGAACGCGTGCAGCGGCTGCTGCAGCTGGGTCTTCGCGGGCGACAGCAAGGACGGCAAACGCACCAAGTCCGGGCGACTCGACGAGGAGAACTCGTGGTTCGAGCACGACTCGGTGCCGCTCGTCTCCGCGCGCTACGACAATGACGCCATTGGCGCCGACGGCGTCGTGACCAAGACGGTTGTCATGCGCTCGCCTCGCGCTGCTGCTGCTACTGCTAGGACTGCACACTCTCCGAGCAAGTCGGCGTCGCCTCGCGAGGCGTCCAACGCGAGCTCGACGACTGCGTCGAGCAAGAGCAGAGTCTCCACCACCAGCAGCAGCAGCAGCAGCAGCTTGAGAGACGGCAGACTCGCGAAGGCGCCATCGAGAGGACTCGTCTGCATCGACAAGTCGGACGACGACGAGGGCGACAGCGTCCCGCACCACCACAACAGCCGGAAGGACTCGCGCCACGCGGCGTCCCAGCGCTCGAGCTCGGTGGTCTCGAACGCCAGCAGCTCGTCTCTGTCGTTGTCCCAGGCTTCGTCGAGCAGCAGCCACATCGTCGGTCAGCACGACACGTTGCCCCACGACAGTGCTCGTCGATCCTCTTCGCGCCGGGAATCGGAGGCTGACGAGTCCGAGGCGAGCAGCAGCCAAGCAGACGGTGGCGCAGCTTCGTCGCCCAAGTCGCCCAGCAAGGGCGGCGGCCACAAGACGCCCGGGTCTCCGAAGAAGCCGCGGTACGGTCGCAAGAACTACCGCGCGAACTCTGGTCGCAAGAAGAACGAGTGAGTGAGCGAGCGAGCGAACCGCGATAGCAGCACGCAGAGGAGGATGCGAGCAGCACGCGTAGGAAGCAAACCGAATGCACACATGCACAGTCGTCCATTCGCCGCCTCCGGACGCCATCATGCCAGTCTGGCAGCGGCAGCCAGCGCGACTCGGCCACGAACCACTTCCCGATCGCTCAAAGCGAACGCGCGGTGATGTCCTCTCTTGACCGTCATCACCAACGGACCTGCCGCGCGCACTTACACGAGCGGCTCCAGGTCCATCTCGACGATCGAAGTCGGATTTGACAGCTCGAAGTTGTGCAGCACCTCCGGGTGCAGCACGCCGTACGAGCCGAGCTTGCGTGGCGCCTCGCCCACCTTGTACAGCGTGATGTCCGCGCAGCGACCAGGGAAGTACGTCTTGTCCGCCGCGCCGGTGATCGTGTAGTACTGCGGGAGCGCGCTCGGGTCGAGCACAGCAAGCGAGCTCGGGATGCCTAGCAGCTGCATGATGCGGTCCACCAGCCCGTGGATCACCTCGAAGCCGTCCGTGTGGCCCGTGTACGACGCGCAGATGCGGCGCACGTTCTTCGCGCCGACGTCGGTCTCGTTGTCGAGCACCACGACGTCCGAGACCTCGAAGAGCTTCAGACCCTCCTTGACCGACATCGACTTGTTGTTTTGGATCGTCTTGAGCACGCCCGGGATCATCGACGTGCGCACCACCTCGAACTCGATCGTCGCCGGGTTCGAGAGCACCACGGCCGAGTTGCCGTCGTCCTCGCGGTTCAGGAACTTGAAGTTCTCGTCGTGCGAGCACAGACCGTGCGTGAGCAGCTCGATGTACCCGGCGCGGCTGATCTCGTCGCGGAGGAGGTCGCCGAGCTTGTTGAGTGGCTGCGCCTGCCCGATCGTCTGCGTCGACGGGATCGTGAGCGGGATGTTGTTGAAGCCGTAGGCGATCCCCACGTCCTCGATCACGTCCACCGCGTGCAGGATGTCCGAGCGCGTCGGCGGCACCTGCACCACGATGCGCTGCTTGTCGCTCGACGGCTTGGCCGACAGCTGCATCTTGTCGCACAGCTCGCAGATGCGCGCGAGGTCGAGGTTGATCGGCTCCTTCTTGCCGAAGAGCATCGAGTAGATGTCCTTCACGTTCGCCTCGACCGTGCGGTCGCTCATGTCGGGCGTCGTCTCGTTCTGGTGCACCGCGTCCGCCGCCTCGTACACGATGTCCACGGGCTCGACCGTGAACGGCTCGGCGCAGTACTCGGAGAACATCGCGATCATCGTGTTGAGCACGATCTTGCCCTTCGTGATGTCCGTCGCCGTGCACTCGATGAACACGTTCTTCGTGTCGATCGAGATCTTCGAGTGCTCGCCGTTGATGATCGGCGGCAGCGACAGCACAACGCCGTTCTTGTCCGTGATCACCGGGTACACGGGCGAGTCGTAGATGATGTCCGTGTACGGCTTCAGGTGCTTCGAGTCCGGGTTCGTGCGGTAGAAGTCCAGCAGCTCCTTCGCCTCGAACTCGCGCGACTGGCTCAGCGGCGTGAACTTGATCTCGTTCGGCGCCAGCGCCTGCCGAACACCACCCGATCCGCCAGACACGTCAGTTCATGCAGAGCACTCGCACAGTGCCAACAAGCAGCGAGTCGCTCATACATTGTACGTGAACGGGCCCTCGATCGTGTCGAGGTCGTGGGTGCCCACCGCCACGAGTGTGCGGCGGCGGCAGATGTTCTGGTGGAGCTTGTCCTGCAGGTCGATGAAGCTGCACACATGCTCGCTAGTGAGTACGCCACACAACTGCATCCACCACTCGCTGCCAGCCAGCGCAACGCACCTGTCGTAGCGCTCCTGCGTGAAGCGCACGTTGCGCAGGATCGCCGAGACCACGAAGGGGCGAACAAGCTGTCCAAGTGCCAGGCAGACAGTCAGTCAGACTGCCGGTCGGTGCATGTACTGCGGGGCTAGACCCCCTCGCGTTCTCCGCGCACCTTCGTGTTGGGCTTGACGACGATCTGATGCGGCGCACTGCCGCCGGCGCGCGGCACGAGGCGGTACACGGGCGGGCGCTCCTTCTGCAGGAACACGCGCAGCGCGCGTGCGATGCCCTCGACGCAGAGCAGGTCGTAGCGGTTCGCGGGCACGTCGATCTTGTAGAGCACGGCGTCCGAAGCGGCGTCCGCAGCGGCACTCTTACCCTTGCCGCCCTGCTCGCGCTGCTTGAGCTGCTTCTCGCTCGTGATGTCGTCCAGCTCGATGCCGAACTCGAAGCAGAGGTGGTCGAACTCCTCGTCCGTGAACGTCTGCTGCATGGCGGCGAAGAGCTCGTCGCGCTTCACGCCAACGGTCGGCATGGCTACTAGGGGTGGTGCTGGTAGTGCTGGGAGGGAGGGAGGGAGGGAGGGGGGGAGGGCGACGACAATGACAGCGACGCGGCGGCGGTGCGGCTGGTGCTGACGCTGAGGGTTTGTGTTTGGAGCTGCTCGTGCCCACAGGATTGCAGATAGCCTGCATTTTTTCACTATCGCAAAGTCATCATTGCAGGTGTGTACTGTCTTGCACTTTGCTAAGTTCGAAATCTCGCATTTTCTTGTGGGCCACACAGAAAACGCTAGTGAAGAAAACGAGGGAGACCTCATTTCGCCTTCAAGATGCACCGCCTTCCGCTCACGAGCGCTACCGTCGTGTGCAGCTCCCACCCGGGGCTCATGGACCTCGCGGGCAATGTCAGTTGCTTCCTCGACCCATGCACACGCCACTGGACGCTCGAGCGCGCGAGCGAGAACGGCCACGTGCAGCTGCTGCGGCGGCTCATGGCGCACGAACCGGCGTCGACGCTGCCGCAGGTCCGCGCTCTCCAGTTCCGTCGCGCGCTCGCGGCAGCTGTGCGCTTCGCTGCGGCCGCGCCGCCCTCCGACCGCCAGAGCCTGGAGGTGCTCGAGTGCTTGCGTGCCTACTACCCGACCGGCACCGTCACGAGCGCGCTCCGCCAAGCAGTCGCGCTAGGCAGCACGCATGTCGCGCAATGGCTCGTTATCAACTTCCCGAACATCGACTGGCGCGATTTGGGGCTAGCGGCAGTCGCGACGCATGTGGAGGTGCTGAAGTGGCTCAAGAGCGCGGCGCTGTGCGACGAAGAGGACTTCGCGGATGCCCTGGAGGTATCTGCTGGCAGTGGCCGTCTCGCGAGCGCCAAATGGCTGCTCGCGAGCGGTGCTGTGCGTCTCCCGTGCAGACCGATGCGACAACACGCTGTACTATTGGGAGCCGTGGACAGCGGTCACCGCCACGTCATCGATTTCTTGCACGACGACGCCGGGTTCCGATTCGGCGACTTCGGGACCTTCTTGATGCCGATCGACCGGGCAGCGAGCGCTGGCAGCCTCGCCGTCGTGCAGTGGCTGCACGAGCATGGCTTCACCCAGTTCACCAAGAGCGCGCTGTTCTCAGCAGTGCGAGACAGCTCCGCCGAGATCGTGCGGTGGCTGCTCGCGAACGGCGCGGGGCCGCTTGTCGACGAGGAGCTCTGTCTGCTCGCCGCTGACTGCGGCAACGTCGAGGTCCTCCGAATGCTCTACGCCGTCCACCCTGCGGAGCTGAACCTGACATCGATGGTGTATGCAGCATGCAACGGCAAGCTCGAGTTTCTCCAGTGGGTGTTCCCGAAGCTGCGCGCGAGCTATCCCGCGAACAATGACGGCTACGGCTACTCGATGGCGCTCTTCCTCGCAGCGGGGTGCGGCCATCTCGAGGTCGTCCAGTGGCTCTTCCGCAACGTTCGAGCCTTCGCCGCCGCCTGCGGTAGCTTCGAGGAGAGGGCAGTGAGCAACGCGGCAGGGAATGGACATGAAGCCATCGCTCGCTGGCTTCACGCGCAACTCGACTGGCAACCGCAGTACGAACTGAAGCCTGCTGCGACGAACGGCCACATGCATCTCGTCAAGTGGCTTGTGGAGACTTCGGGGGCTCTGCTTCGCCACGACGAGTACGACGAGGTGGCGGCGAACGGCCACGTGGAGATACTCGAGTACATCTGCGCTCGTTTGCCGTATCGGTTCACAGGCTCTGCGATGGATCTGGCGGCAGAAGACAACCATCTCGACACGGTGAAGTGGCTCTACGAGAGGGGCGTTCGGGGTCTGAATGCAATGGACAGTGCCGCGAAGCACAACCACCTTCGCATAGTCAAGTGGTTGCACGTGCACACTGACATCGGGTGCTCGAAGACGGCGATGGACGCTGCGGCGTCGCTCGAGATGGTCCAGTGGTTGCACGAGAACCGATCTGAGGGATGCACGACCGCTGCGATGGACACTGCCGCCGAACGCGGCGACTTCGACACACTGTTGTTTCTGCACGAGAATCGGCGCGAGGGGTGCACCGCAAACGCCATTGCGTGCGCTTACAGTAATGGCCACGAGGAGATCTACGAGTGGCTATGCGAGGCGTACCCAGCGATCGCGAAGAGCACGGACGTCCAGAGTGAAGTGGATACCGCTGCATATTGGTACAGAGTTGACTGGTCAGTAAGAGAGTCGAAGCGACAGCGGATGACGATGTGAACCTAATCAATGTGTATTGACCGTTGTCGTGGACGACGCTGTCAGCTACTGTGAGAGGCGAAATCGAGCGGAGTGCGGCGGTGGATGTTCAGTGGGCTCGCAAGCGACCCCATAAGCTTGTTTGTCGTCATAATGTTCAACATGATCTGACGGCACTTCCTAGAGAAAAGCTAGGATTTCATCATACTCCACACGCGCGCCTCTCTCGCTCTCGCTCGCTCCATACACACACGCACACATACACGCACACGCACACACATATGCAGGTGGGTCGATCCCTCAGCTGGATACGTGACATCAATGCACATCAGTGTAATTCTAGAGATAATAGAATCATCGGGACCAAGTGGAAGCATGCACACATACACAGGCATACACACACACAGCAGGCACGCTCTGGAAGTCCGCGCCTCGTGAGTTGGACAGCTCTTGCTCTTGCGCTCGCTCGTACTCTTGCGCGGCGCCTCGAGCTTTGCGACGAATGAGCTCTTGCTGCTTCCAATTCGGAACTGCGCTGCCGCCGCCAAGCGACCACCAGTGAAATCAAAAGACGTAATTACGTGTTGCGTAAAAAGATAGCAAACTCGAACAGACATTTTGATTGAATCCTTACTCGATGCATGTTGTGAACCTGCACGACACGAGGTTGATCTCCATCTCCATCTCTCTGCTCTCCACCGATCGACCGACACGACCTGCTCGGCAATGCCGCCGGTGCAGGACGCGCGCGACAGGCTAATCATCACATGCCATCAACGACAAGCAACTCGATGATACACAATGAAAGGATCCGGGACGGTGTTCATGACACTAGGCGCTTTCGTTCGCGCTGCATGCTGCCTTCGCTGCCCTCGCCCCGCTACGCTCGTCAACTAACACGCGTGCGGCTTAGAACGACACGAGCGAGCGGCCCTCCGCCTTGACGCACACGTTGGCGTCCGGCAGCGACTTCACGTACACCTCCAGCGCCGTGTCGATGCGCGCCGCCTCGGCCTCGCTCACCACCACGCGCTTCACGACCGCACCGGGCGTAAGCAGGAACTCCGTGTTGTACAGGTAGTTGCTGATCGCGACCTTGAGCTCGTCCGTGTCGAGCAGCGGACCCGAGCGCGTCGGGTGCTTGAACCACTCGATGCTCGTGATGTCGCCCGCGTTCGAGCCCGTGCACTTGAACGTGTACTTGAGCCCCGCCGGGTGCACGTAGTAGCCGTTGAGGTTCACGAAGCCGCCGCCGCAGCTCGCGAGTGTCTCCTTCTTGATGTACTTCTTCACCGACGCGCCGTCCGTCTCGATCACCATCAGCGTGTTGCCGAACGGCGACCACGAGATGACCTGGCCGATCGTGAGCGGACCCGCCGGGTACGTCGTGTCACTGCGGATGCCACCACCGTTCATGAGCGCCACGTCGGCGCTGTTCTCACCGTAGAACGACAGGCTCGAGTCCGCGAAGATGTGGCCCACCGCCGCGTCCGCCGCACGCACAAGCTTGTTCGTCACGTCGAGCGTCTCGCACAGCGTGCCGATCACGCGCGCGTGCAGGAGTCCGATCTGGGTGGCGTAGTCCGCGATGACCTTGTCGAGTGCCGGGTCCGTCGGCATCTCCTCGATGATCGGGATTGCGCGGTGCGTCATGCGCGTGTACGCCGTGAGCGTGCCCGACGGCGCGAAGTACTCGAGGTGCGACGACCAGATCGAGCGGAAGTCGAAGTCCGCCTTCAGGTACGGCGCGCCGAAGTTCGTCTGCAGCATCGAGCTGTGGTCGTGGCCGGCGTAGATGAGGTTCACACCCGTGACCTCCTTCGAGAAGCGGTTGTCGTCCGCGAGGTCCTGGTGCGTCAGCGCGATGATGAAGTCCACCTTCGAGGCTTTGAGCGCCGCCACCTGCTGCTTCGCTGCCACGATCGGGTCGCTCCAGTACAGCCCCTTGCTCGAGTCCTTCATGTCGTACATGACGCCGAAGAAACCGATCTTGATCGTGCCGAACGTCGGGTCCTTGAGCGTCTTGATCGCGCGCGGCACCGTGCCGCGCAGCAGCGAACCCGACGCAGCCTCGAAGCAGTTGGCGTTGAGCCACGGGAAGTTGGTGGCCGACGACACGTTGAGGAAGCCCTCGACGCCGAAGTCGAACTCGTGGTTCCCGAGACTCGCGTAGTCGACGCCGATGGCGTTGTGTGCCTCCACCATCTGCATGCCGTGGAACTGCGAGGACCAGAGCGACGGCGACATGGTGTCTCCCGCGAAGATCACGAGCGAGTTGGGGTTCTTGGCGCGCATCTCCTTGACGATCGGCACGACGCGGGAGGGGCCACCGAGCTTCACACCGTTCACCTCGTCCTGCAGCATCTCGTAGACGTCGTTGTACGCGATGATGTCGACGACAGCCGTGAGGCTGCGCGCCGCGTCGGTCGAGGGCAGCACGCCGACGAGGGCGACGAGCACCGTGGCCGCGAGCGAGCGGAAGATCTTCATCGGTGCGTGCGTGTGTAGCTGGTTGGCGACGGTGAGCGGAGAGGCTGACTCTACTGGAAGGGGACTGCCAGTTGGGGAATGGCGACAGCAACGGCAGCGTCGGAGCCGGCCAAGAGATCGGGCCGGCTGAGGAGCGAGCTGGGGAGCGAGCTGATGAGCGAGCGAACGAGCCACAGAAAGCCCTGGAGAGCCGCTCTCTCCCCATCAAGTGAGTGGTGTCAGTTTCCATCTCGGCTGCTGCTGGGCGGCGACGATCGGACGCGCATTGTAACACATGCCGACGCATCCGCGGCTTCGCGCCTCGAGTCGCACAGAGTCGGCGTGGGTGGATCCGGCAGGATCAGCCGGCAGTCAAAGGGGTGGTACCTGCACCGTCGGGACACAAGTAGTCAGTTTCGAGTCAAGCTTGCCTGTCTTACATGGTACGTCTCAGACACTATATTACAGAGTTCGATCAGGTTTAAAATACATTAATATATTGATTTGCGTATTACTTGACGCAGGTTGACGCTGCAGTACACAGGGCATCAAATGTAATAAAGTTTGGCACCCCATCCCACATAGTCGGAACAGCTTTGAACTGCAATCCGAGTGGAACACGTCGGCTCTCGTCGACAGAACCCGGAGCCACCACCACCACCTCCTTGACTCGATGGCATCCAGCTCGGCTCGTGCCTGCCGCTCGTGCGATCTACCAAGCGCGATCATCGCGAACAAACTCGCATCGGTCGCTTGCAGCAGCATGATCCTCGTCGCCGCGAAACTCGTCGGTCGGACTTCCGATCGATCGACTTGGGGCCGAAGCGCCTCCTCACTCTCCTCTCGACACTCGACGCGGTGTTTCCTTACCAAAGACCGATGCGCGCATCCCCCGCGTCACACACTCATGCATTCACGCGCATGCAGTGGAATCGAATCTTGCGGCGCGACATCGCCAAGAAGTCGATCGTCACGACTAGAACTTGGAGTGCCGGTTCAACCGCTCCTGGAACTGGAAGCGCTCCTTCTCCTGCTCCTGCCGAGGTTCCCATGGACCCGTGGCGAACACTGTGAACCGGTCCCCTGCCGCGATCGACACCACCGGGCCGACGCCGAAATCTACGCCGCCGCCGACAACCGCGGAGCGCAGCACGAGCTCCGGGTCGGCGGACTCGGCCGCATCGTCCGCTACCGCCCGCCCGAGACACCCCGACGCGTTCCGCCCCCACGTGAACACCTCGCCCTCGCAGCTCAGCGCGACGCTGTGATGCGACGACACTGTTATCGCCTTGCACTGGATCTTGCGGTGGTGCAGGTCTGGAACGCGAGCTGCGCGCGCACATGCGTCGTCGGCAACACGAGTGAGTTCGTGGGGGAACTCGAGCTGCTGCGAGTCCTCCTCGCCCCGCAGACTCACTTGGAAGTGCTGCGATCTTCTGTTTCCCAAGTCCGAGCTGACGCAAGAGAAGTCACAGCCACGCACATGCAAGGTTGGCGGTCACGGCGTTGGCCAAACTCAACCAGCGCCACACTCGCGCGCGCTCTCGGCCTCACTCACTCTGCGCACCTGACCGTGGAGACCGCTTCCGAACGCATACACGTACCCCTGCCGCTGCTCTTCGTCCTCGCCTCGACCCCGCACATTTGTCGCACTCCTTCGCTGATCCATCTTGGCCGCTCCGCTCCAGGTGCTCGCAGGCGGCTCTTGCGCGCGAACGAGGCAGAGTGAGTGCCAGTTCGCGCAGCACACGTCCACGACGGGGTCTCGCTCGAGCGCTTTCACGAGCTGCGGGTGAGGCGAGTCGCCGCTGCTCGCGCCAAGCCCCAGCCTCCCACCATCTCCGCACCCGAACGTGAACAGCTGCCCCGAGCTGGTGACCACGGCGGTGTGCACAGCCCCACACGAGACGCGAGTGGCCTGGTGCTTGCTGTGAAGCGCCTCCACGAGAGTCGGCGCCGGGAAGAAGAGCTGCTGCCGCTTGTCCTTCACGCCCGCGCGCTTGGACTCGCCGAGCCCGAGCTGGCCGCTCCAGCACCCGCCCCAGGTGTACAGCGCGCCTCGGGTCGTCACTGCCGCCGAGTGGCAGTTCCCCACGCCCATGTGCGCGATCTTGAAGCGCTGCAGACTCTCGACATGAACCGGGTGCCCAACAGCGTTCTTCTTCTCGACACACTCGCCGCCGCCCGCGACCGGCGAGTCACGCTCCCACTGCTGCTGCTTGTCGACGCCGAGCTCGCCGAAGTCACCTCTGCCCCACATGTAGCAGCGTCCGCTGTCAGTGGTGAACCCGAGATGCCCATCCGTCCGCGCGCACACGAGGTTGGCAATCCGACTGGGCTCCTGGACGAGCTGGTGGGTCACCTCGCGCGGGAACAGGAAGCACGGCGAGCGTGACCTGCCCGAGCCAGCGGCGCTCGGGTCCTGACCGTCCAGTGCTGGCAGCGGCTGCTGCGGCAAGTTGGGTTGCGTCTCTTCCTCCGTCCCATCCGCGACCAGCTGCTGCGCTTGCGCCGTTGTCGGCGTCGCCGCTTCGAGCGGCTCGGACACATCGAAGAGCGCTTTGCCGCCACCGCCCCACGCGAACACGCGGCCGTCCGCGCCGATCGCGAGCGCGAAGTTCGCGTCAAAGCCCTGGCACAGCAGCGAGACCGTCGTCAGCGACGTCATGGTCCGCTCTCAGTCGCCAGCACACGAGCCAGAGCCCACCGAGACCACTTTGGCGATGCGGCACCCGCGCAAGCTCTCGATCTCCGCCGGGAAGTTGTAGCCGCGGCGGTGGCCGAGCCCGAGCTCGCCGTTGAAGTTGTTCCCGAACGCGAACACGCGACCGGAAGCTGTCGACGCACATGCGCAGCTCTGCGTCAACGCGACCGCCCGGATCTCCATATCCTGATCTTCACACACCACACACGTGTGTACCGAGCATAGTGTCGCGCTCTCTGTCGCGCTGCGCCTGCAGCTCTCGCTTCGAGCGCAGCTCCGGTTCGTGGATCCAGTCCTGGATGCGCGCGACGAGCTCCTGCTTCTTGCCGGCGGCGGCACCGTCGAGGTCGAGCAGCTCGCACGCGGCGTCCAGCGCGCTCTTGCTCCAGTCCGCGAGGTCGCCCACTTGGGCCCAGAACGCGCGCGTCTTGGGCAGCGCGCGCACCTCGCGGCCATCGAACTCGGGAGCGTGCGCGGAGCTCCACACGCGCTCGCGCGTCTGCGGATCCGCGAGCCGCTGCAGCCGGCGCTTCCTGCGCGCGCGCGCCGCCTCCTCGCCCGAGACGACGCCGCCGCCCGCGTCCGCCCGCATCTGCGCGCGCAGATCGCTCTGTAGCGCGTCGAGCAGCCGCTGAGCGCGCTGCTCCTGGATGCGCGCGAGCGCGTTCGCCATCGCGCCGTTTCGCTACACTTGGATGTTGTATGCAATCGCCATTCGGGTTTTCGAGATGAACGCGCTTGGACTCGCGTACGGGTCCTCCGACGACGAGGGCGACAGCGCCGGCGGCGACCAGCAGCAGCAAGCACCGTTGGCTCCGCCCGCTGCTGCTGCTGCGAGTGACTGCGGCGGCGAGCAGGAGGACGAGCTGGAGGCGGCGCTCGCGCGTGCCGGGATCCCGGGCGAGCCGCCCGGTCGCCCCGACGCCGACGTGCAGGAGCGCATCCGCAAGTTCCTGGCGCAGGGCGACGCGCGCCGCGGCGGGTTCCAGGAGAGTCTGCGCGCGAAGCGGGACGTGGGTAACCCGTATATCCTCGAGAAGGTCGTCGCGCACTTCGGCATCGACGAGTTGCAGACCAACTTCGCGCCAAGCGTGTTCGACCCGCACGCGCTGCCGCTGCACGAGTACAGCGACGCGCTCGCGCTCGCACAGAAGCGGAAGAGCGAGGCGCGACAGCGGCGGCAGCTCCAGCAGATGCAGCAGCTAGGGCAGCAGCGCCAGCTCCAGTTCACGCAGGGCGGCGCCAACTAACCGACCGGGGCGAACGCGATCGTTCCGGCACTGGAGCGCTCTCCACGCATGTCTTCCTCACGCCCGCCTCGCCTGTGAGAGAGTCCCGTGGCTGATACGCCGCTCGTTGTCGGCCTCAAGCTGGTCGCGGCGCGCCTGAGAGACCAGCAGACCGCTCGACAGCGCGTCGATCTCGCGCTGCGCGTCCGCGAGCGCGGCATCGACATGCACGAGCTTCTCGTCGAGCTCTCGCTTGGCCGCCCCCCACTTGACGCTCTTCGATCGATCGCGCGCGAGCAAGAAGCGGCTCATCTCGAGGTCCGAGTGTTGCTTGCGGCGCGCTTGCAGCTGTGTCTCGAGCGCCATGCACGTCCTGATCTCGCCCCGGAGCTGCTCCTGCAGCGCGCTGACGTTCGCGCAGTGCGAGCATGGCAGAGGCAGTGTGTGCGCTCGACAGCGCTTGACGATCTGCGCCGTGTCGATCGCATGCGCGTGCATGGGGTGCGCGTAGCGACAGCGTCCAAGCGTCTGAATGTTCCTGCAGATCCCGGTCGCAAGGAACGAGGGACAGACAGCCACCTGCGGCGCGTCGGCGCCGTCGCCGCGCTGGTGCGGGTACAGCCCTCGCACCCGCGCAACCCTCTCGAGCAGCGTTTCCATCGTCACGTGCGAGCAAGGCGGCACCAGCGTGCACTTCTTGCATCGGCGGAGCGGCTCACTCATCTCGAGCACGGAGAGCGGGAACGGCGGCGGTGCAGGTGTTGGCGCCGCCTTCGTCGCCGTCGACTGCGGCAGCTTGCTACTGAAGCTGGGCTCGGAGATCGTCTTCTGCACGTTTGCGAGCGAGAGGAAGAAGTGGCGCTGAAAGACATGGCGCAGTCTCTCCATGCTCGGTAGCAGCTTGAAGCCGCTCCACTCAAGCAGCGCCTCGAGTCCGGCACGAGTGAAGCCGATCTAGCGGTAGGTCGTAGGACGTGAGATGAGAACCTGCAGGTGGCGGAACGAGTAGCAAGATGCGGCTCACCTTCTCTTGCGCGCAGATGTGCAGGAGCTTGGTGCGCACAAGCATGGGCTTGAGCGGCAGCAGATGCACGCGGAGGCTTCGCTGCTTGGCCTGCTCAGCCACCTTGTTCGCGTCTGGCCGCATCTGGAAGATGAAGAAGACACTCTTGGCGTTCGCGTCCTGGAGGATCGGGAGCAGGAGGTGCTGCTGCGCGCTCGGCGAAACGCTGGCGCCGGCGTAGCATCAAAAGCGCAGTCAGACGTGCAACAGAACAGTCAAGCGAGGAGGTCGCATCGCATCGCACGCGACGTACGCTTCGAAGTGCTCGATCACGAGGAACGCAGAGGCGGACTTGCGCGGATCGACTCGGCGAACAAAGTCCTCGATCTTCAGCAGCAGACTCTTCTCGCTGTGCGGCAGCCCGTGGTGAGCTCACGACATCCTCCAAGCAGCGGTGCGCACTCCTTGAACCCTTCTGCACGCCGTATTCGTACTCAAAGTGCTTTGCGTTCACAGCTCCGAAGGCGCAAGGGGGATCGAATCTGGACGTCAGCAGCGCGCGCTTGAGCAAGCTGATGAACGCCATCTTGCCGGTACACTCGCCTCCCTGTTCGCGTCCGCAGCGATGCGGCCAAGACTCACCGTCAGTGTATGTGTGTATGTGTGTGTGTGTATCTTGAACAAAGTTGTTGCCCACACGGTGCACGCACGCTGACGATGAAGTTCGTGAGCGGGTTCTGATCCCCGCTTTGCAGGTTCGTGAGGCACTGCGTCGCGCTCGGGTTCCCGAGGAAGCCGTCGCTGCTAGTCGGCACCATCCGCTTCGCCCTACGCGTCGCAAGTTGCTTCTGTTAGCACTGGCGGCTCGAGGGACACACCCCTCAATCCGAGAGGTACCATTCGTGATCGGAGTCGAGCTGCGGGGAAGGTACACGCGGTTTCTTTGGCGGCTGTAGCGTGTTGTAGAGCACGTCGGTGTCGTCCCAGAACCCGAAGCGGACCTGCCACGCGCTCTCCACAGTCGAGTCAGCGGCAGAAGACGCAGCGGTGCTCGGCGTTCTCGGCACCGGCGACGGTGCCGCCGGTGTCGCGAGCGGAGGCGCCATCTGACTCGGATGATCCGAGTGATCTCGAGGGGACACAGGCAAAACTTTTTATAATAATTTGAATCTCTGAAGCACCTCTTTTGAATGCACACGATTACACAGGGAGGTTCAGAAATTGGTGACTGTGTTGTATCCAAAGATTTTAGATCCATGTAAAGACATATTTTCATGCGCCACATGAGTGCAGTTATCATCTTGGAAAGGGTGGTAACAACTTCAAAGAGGTTTTTAGAATCTCTTGCTCAGCTTGAGGCTCTATTTTTTTCAGATGCCCAATGTTGCGGAGACCGGATCGTCGGGACTTGCTTGGTTGGTCTCTCTCTCTCTCTCTTGCTCGCCTCAAGACTCGCGATCATTCTCTGACCTGCCTCGGCTCAAGAAAAAGCGCCGGAGCCCGCACACGCTGAGCCCACACACTTTTACAGCAGCAGCAACAACAAGGAGCAGCTTCTTCGATGGTGGCGCCGAGATACTACGGATCGACGGCGTCGCCCGAGCGTATCCGCCTCGACGACCTCGAAGCAAACGACCGCAAGAACCACCCGCATCACGTCGCTCAAACGGTTCGCCGGATGCTCGTGGCGGCTCTTCTCAGCAGCGCGTTCATGATCTTCGCTCCTGGCTTCCTGGCGTCCTCGTCTGGTACCGCTCCTGAGAACTCGCCGCTGATCAACGCGGTCAACAACAACGCGGAGGACTCCGGCACCAGCATCCCGCCTTCCACTGCCCTCTCACCGCCGACGCAGGTGCACATTGCGCTCGTAGATCTGGAGGGAGGCGACAGCAGTGTCGGCCAGTGCCTCGGTGTAGCAGTCTCGTGGGCGACGACAGTGCAGACCAGCACCTCGAGCGTCCGCTTCGGCACCAGCCCCACAGACCTCTCGAGCGTTGTGCACGCGGCGACGCCGAGTGAGCAGTACCAGTTCTGCGCCTACACGTCGCCTTGGCTCCACCACGTCGAGATCCCGTCAAGTGTGCTGAAGCCGTCTTTGACCTACTACTGTGCGTCGATTGTGCGGCTTCTTGTTGAAGACGTCCGCGAGATGTAGCGAGCTAACCGGTTGTGTACGTGCATCCTGAATACCTGCAGATCAGTGCGGCGACGCGGAGAGTGGGTGGAGCGAGGTGGCTTCGTTCCGGACGCCAGTAGTCGTCGGGAGCCGCGCGCCGGTCACTGTCGGTGTGGTTGGTGATCTCGGGTGCGTCCTCACAGTCCCGATGACGGTCAGTGACAAGCGCACATCACAGACTGGCACTCACTCTCACAACACGGACAGGCAAACGGAGTACTCGCAGCAGACGTTGCGCCACCTCGCGAGTCGCACCGACGTGAGCGCGATCATTCACGCGGGTACGCTGTGCTTCCTCGGTACAAGCTCTCTCCTCCTCTCTGATCGCTAACTCGCGACCTGCTGTGCTGCACAGGCGATCTATCGTACGCCGACAACGACCAAGCTCGGTGGGACTCGTGGGCGGATCTCGTACAACCTCTTGCGTCGACGACGCCCTGGATGGTGTCATCTGGGAACCACGAGCAGGAGCGTCCGTGCCAGCGCGACGTCGACCCGTTCGTGGCGTACCAGAAGCGCTTCCGGATGCCGTTCGACCCGCTCGACTCACTCCAGCGCGGCAACCTCTACTTTGCGTTCCGCACGGGGATGGTACACTTCGTCGTCCTGACCCCGTACGTGGCGTTCGACGCGACGTCGAACCAGTACAAGTGGCTGGAGCAGGAGCTGTCGCAGCATGTGGACCGCAGCGTCACACCGTGGGTGTGCGTGGTGATGCACGGCCCGTGGTACAACAGCAACACCGCGCACCAGGGGATGGAAGAGCATGTGGTCATGAAGCAGGTGATGGAGCAGGTGCTGTTCGAGCACCAAGTGGATCTCGTGCTCTCCGGCCACGTCCACGCCTACGAGCGCAGCTTCCCGGTCTACAAGGAGCAGGTGCGCGAAGACGGCATCATTTACGTCGTGCTGGGCAGCGGCGGCAACCGCGAGGGTCTCGCGTCCACGTTCATCGAGCCTCAGCCGG
The DNA here is from genome assembly GCA_023333865.1 of Globisporangium perplexum. Taxonomy (NCBI): domain Eukaryota; phylum Oomycota; class Peronosporomycetes; order Pythiales; family Pythiaceae; genus Globisporangium; species Globisporangium perplexum. Next base: position 25,113 of record JAASFS010000013.1, on the reverse strand, counting down.
CGTGGTCGGCGGCGCGCCAGGCGCACTATGGTTTCGGCCTCTTCACTGCCGTGAACGCGACGCACGGCGTGATCGATGCGTACGAGAACCAGGCGGTCGGCCGCGCGAAGCTGCAGGACGGCGCGTGGGTCACCACGACCGCGTTCCGCGTGCAGACGCAGCTCTCGCACGCGCTGCTGCCGTCGCCGTCGCCGTCGCCGTCGCCGCTGCCAAGCGTGTGAAGTTCGCGTGTCCCATGGCGATGGCTTCATTTGAATGATATTATAACAATAGAGAAGAAATCAAGGATTTTCTTTCTATATTTCAGTGCATTGGTCCAATAGTGCGAAAAACGAGGGAGATCAGGCAAACCTGAAGAAATCAAAACTTCAATCGAGCGATTTCGTTGAGATGGAGACGATGGTCAAGCTGGTCGAGCGCCGCTCGCTGCCGCTGCTGCTCCTCTTGCTGCTGCTCGTAGCGCCGCTCACTGTCGCGGGAGCTGGCGGCGCACCTGCGCGACCCAATGTCGGCGCGCCTGTCTTTATCCACGACGCGTTCTGGTCGCCGACGCACGCTCCACCTACACAGATCCACCTGGCGCTGGCAACCGATGGCGGCGTGACGGTCTCGTGGGCCACGGCAGCGCACACGCGCAGCTCCACCGTGCGCTTCTCGCTGAACCCGCGCAAGCTGACGGCCGAGGCGCGCGCTGAGTCGCCCTGCGAGCAGTACGACTTCTGCGCGTACACGTCGCCGTGGATGCACCACGTGACTATCGCCGCCCCGCTGCAGCCTTCCACAACCTACTACTGTGCGTGACGCGGAGCGGCGGCGTGTTCTCATTAGATGGAGATAGGCTAGCCACGAGCTTAATGCTGCTGCTGGCGGTGACGGGCAAACAGACCAGTGCGGGGATCCAGACGCCGGGTGGAGCAAGGTGCTCTCGTTCACGACGGCGCTGGCTGCGGGCAGTCGGGAGCCAATCACGTTCGCTATCATCGGAGACCTCGGGTGCGCCAATGAAGTGTCGGTGGTGTGGAAGGCACAGTAACTCACAGCAGACATTGCATGGCTGGGGACAGGCAGACGACGTTCTCTGAGCAGACGCTGCGCCACTTGTCCGCCGAGCGTGAACTCTCCGCCATTCTGCACGCGGGTACGCTCAGCTTGCGTGAGGTGACCCGAGCTGCAAGATACCTGATGCTGTATGGCACTAGGCGATCTGTCGTATGCCGACAGCGAGCAGCCGCGCTGGGACCGCTGGGGGAACCTCATCGAGCCGCTCGCAGCTCGCATGCCATGGTACTAGACGACTCGCTACCAGATCTAACTCTACATGGCCGCGCCACTCACTGTGTGCATCTCCGGCGCGCCTGCAGGATGGTGGCTGCGGGAAACCACGAGCAGGAGCGCCCGTGCCAGGCGCACGTCGACCCGTTCGTTGCGTACCAAGTGCGCTTTCGCATGCCGTTCGCGCGCGCGGACCCGCTCCAGCGCCGCAACCTCTACTACGGGTTCCGCGCCGGGATGGTGCACGTGATCGTGCTGACGCCGTATGCTGCGAGCGGCAAGAGCTCGCCGCAGTTCGAGTGGCTCGAGAAGGAGCTGCGCTCGCGCGTGGACCGGAAGATCACTCCGTGGCTCTGCGTGATCATGCACGGACCTTGGTACAACAGCAACACTGCGCACCAAGGCACCGAGCCGCACATGGGGATGAAGCAGAACATGGAGGATCTGCTGTACGAGTACAAGACGGACCTCGTCATCTCCGGTGCGTGCGTGTCGACCAGCATCCGTGAAGTGCAGCTATCTGACCACCGAGCGCCATGGCTGTGCACCTCCAGGTCATGTGCACGCGTATGAGCGCACCTCTCCGGTGTACAAAGAGAAGATCGTGCGTGACGGTCCGGTGTATTGGGTCGTCGGGGACGGTGGGAACCGCGAAGGACTGGCGCCGACGTATATCGACCCGCAGCCGGCGTGGTCCGCGTTCCGGCAGGCAGAGTACGGCTTCGGGCTCTTCCGCGTCCTCAACGAGACGCACGCGCGCATCGAGTGGTACGAGGATCGAGAGCACGGCGACGCGGTGCTGAAGGACTCCGCGTACCTGTCCACGACGCTCTTCCGCTCGGCTGAAGGACAGAGTTAAAGCCCAGCAAGAAGCCGGGAAGCTCGCTGAGTGCAAACTGCACGCCGGCTCGCAGTGCGATGCACAGCTCCGTCGAGACGAACTTCGCTGCTGCCACCACCACCACCGACACGCTTCGAAGCAAGAGCTTCAATATCGCGAGGATCGTTTGGCTCACCGGAATGACATGTTAGATTTGTTGCCTCGTTTAGTGTCATGACATTCTACTCAATACAAACCAAGAGCCAGGTTCGGATAGTGTCGGCAGCGCACTCGCTCTCTCACTCGAGCACCATGTGGGCTCTCTCGGCGCCGGCGCCGCCGCCGCCCCAGGGCGGTATGCGCTTCGTCTTCGTGGGCGTCGCCATCTTCCAGTGCTTCCTGGGCGCCGGCATCATCTTCGGCTGGTGGGGGATGCTCTGCGTGCATCGAGCGCCTCCCGACAGAGTGACTGACTCGAGACGCTCGCTCACCCGCGCAGGACGTCGATCATCCCCGTGCTCGAGCAGGAGCGCATCTACGGCGAGCTCTGCGCGCCGGGCGAGCGCGGTGCGTGTGCTTGACAGGCATGCAGGCAGAGAGGAGACTCACCCCTCCGCTCGCGCAGTGTGCGTGGCGCAGAGCGAGAAGCTCCACTTCGCCTTCACAATCGCCGGCTCGAGCAGCATGTGCTCGAACCTCGTGCTCGGTCTCTTCTTCGACCGGTGCGCGGTGCTGGCTGCTGGAGTGTGAGTCGGGACGCGGTGCTCATGGCGGTCGACGGTGGGGACGTGCGTGCGTGACGCAACAGGTTCGGGCCGCGCTATACGAAGGTGTTGTCGCTGGCGCTGCTGACCGTCGGCGCGCTGCTGATGGGCCACGCGCGGCACGGCGCGCAGGTGGACTTGCTGCTCCCCGGCATGGCGCTCATCGGCTTCTCCGGCCCGGGCGTGCAGCTCTCGGGCATCCACCTCTCGAACCTCTTCCCGGACGCCAAGGCGCTCGTGACGTGCCTCATCGTCGGCGCGCTGCAGCTGAGCTTCTTCGTCTTCACGCTCTTCGACGTGCTCTACGAGCGCGCCGGCGCGTCCATGGCATCGATCTTCAACGGCTATGCGTGCGTGGTGCTGCTCACGCTCGCGGGCAGCTGGCTGCTCGACCCGGACTCGCCGTTCGAGGTGCAGGAGCCGCGCCGCCGCCGCGGCACCGAGCACGAGCGGCTCTCGCCCATGCGGCTGCCGACCGTGTTCAACGACGACGAGTCGCTGCTGTCGTCCACGCCGGAGCTCGCGAAGGCCCGCAGACAGCGCTCGCGCTCCAAGTTCGAGCGCTACGACAGCAGCGACAGCGACGCGTCCGTGGACCACAGCGAGCTGCCGCGGCGCTCGTTCCGCACGCAGGCGCGCTCAGCGCCGTTCCTGCTCATGTGCTTCTTCTTCTCCGTGCAGTCGCTCTGGTGCAACTTCTTCATCGGGAGCGTCACCGCGCAGCTCCGCTGGAAGCAGCTCCCGGAGCGCGAGGTCGGCGTGCTGTTAGCGGACTTGGCGCTGCTGCTGCCGGGCAGCGTCGTCTTCATCCCGCTCGTCGGCTACCTGCTCGAGGCGTGCGGCTACACGCTCGTGACGCTGCTGTGCACGGGTTCGGCGCTGTCGTTCACGGCGCTGCTGGCGCTGAGCTCGTCGCGCGCGCCGCTGCTCGCGGCGTTCGTGCTCTACACGCTCTTCCGTACGATCCTCTTCGCGCTGCTCTTCGCGTACGTGGGGCAGACGTTCGGCTTCCGGCACTTTGGGGCTCTCACGGGCATCGCGTTCTGCGTCGGCGCCGGCGTGGGACTGCTGCAGACGCCGCTCGCGGCGCTCGACGACTTTGCCACAGTCGGCTGCATCCAGGTAGGTGAATGTGTGTGTGGATGCGTCGAGACGTGCTGCCTGTGTACTCACATCTTGATGACTCGGAACATGGCTGCAACGGCGTCCCAGTTCGTGTCGCTGCTCGCGACGCTCGTGCTGCCGCTCTACGAGCTCCGACGCAGCCGGTCAGAGGCGCGCACCCGCGGTTAGAGAGGAGCGGCATCGCCGCCACCGCCAAGTCGATAGACGCAGCAGCTCTTGAAGGTCAGCGGCATCTCCCCCACCTCTCGCTTCTCGTTACCAGCCTTCGCGCGTAGCACCTGTTTCTGAGTGCTTGTTGAGGCACCGATGTGGAGCGAGAGGAGAGAGGGGCACACACAGCACACAGCACATGAAGGAAGCACTGCACCGCCACCGCCACCACATGCAGCATGCACATGTGGTGACATCCCTTCACGACTTCCAACAGTCACGTCTGCCATACAAGAAATGACTGGCGAGAATATTCCGAATATTTTTTGTGAAAATGCAGAAAACAGTGAGTTGGCTTCACTATCTATCTCCCCCCTAGCCCTTTTCATACTGTGTTCAAGTCATCGGAAACAGATGGCGCTTGTCGATCCGCGCTGTTTCTGGATCAAATTGGAGTGCTTTTTAGCTTTGTACGACAAACTCAAACAAAAGAAACGTCGACACAGGCTATCCCACACCCCCGCTCTTTTCATGGCCCTCATACTTAGCCAAATCAGTGAGAACATTTTCTCCCGCAGCAAGACAAGCGAACCAGCAGGCGAGCGCGCACATCGATCGCCCGCACACGCGCGAGTTACGAAGGAAGCGCGCCAGTGCACCAGCACCCCCTCCCCCCCCTCCCTCCCTCGCTACATCACTACTACCACCACCACAGCACCTCCAAATATGTCGCGCTTCTCGCTCGTGAACGTCATGGGGCGGCGCTCGACACTCTCGTCCGAAGGCTCGGAGCGGCCGTCCATCATCTCGACGCTCGACCTCAACCGGCAGCTCAATGAGGAGGCCAAACGCATCGACCAGCACCTCTTCTTCGGGCCGCAGCAGGCGGTCTTCGAGGGCGACCGCACGCGCGTCATCCACGGCGAGCGCAAGATCCAGAAGAACAACAAGCGCTACTGGTGCGTGGTGGCGGCGCGTCACGACACGCGGGGTGAAGCGGGCGGCAAGCGAATGGCTGGCGGCGTAGGAGACTGACCGGCGTGGGCTGCTATTTCTTCCTTAGGCTCGTGTCCGAGCCGCTGTCGATGGACCGAGACAGCACGACGTCGCTCATCGGCTTCCCGACCGAGCCGCCGCCGAAGCAGGGGCTCGCGAGCGTCACGAGCTCCATCTCGGCTGCAGGCCGCTTCATCGGCCAGAAGGTGCGTGACGCAGTAGCTGGGAGAAGGACAGCGATGCGGTGACGGAGCCCCAGCTGACACTCTGACACTCTGACGCTGCTGCTGCGGTCGGTGGTGACGCGCAGGTCGCGCAGATGAAGTTCCCGCCAACGCACGTAAACGAAGACTCGTTCTGCGACGGCTGCGGCATGGACCCGGTCGTGGGCAACATGTACTCGTGCTCCAAGTGCGAGAACTACAGTCTCTGCGAGAGCTGCTACCAGTCGGGCATCCACGGCTACGAAGACAGCGACCTGCTCAAGAACGTACGCGAGGACTTCGCGCTGCGCAACGTCACGGACATGTGCAAGCGCAAGGTGCCGGAGAAGGTCTTCGAGGTGCTACTCAAGACGGTCTGCCGCGGCCAGGTCGACAAGTTCAACTTCCTCGCGACGTGGATCTGCTCGGTCGTGCTCGCGCACCCGATCCACGAGCTCTCGGTGCGCGGCATCGAGATCCCGCACCTGGACCAGGATACGCGCACGACACTCGTGACGCTGCTCACGCCCGTGCTCGCGGAGCGCAACGACCTCGAGGTGTGCATGGAGTGGTTCTGCCCGCACGCGGACGAGGAGAACGCACCGAGCGCCAAGCGCCGCGAGGAGACGCTGCGCATCTGGGTGGCGACCGACAAGGACTCCAAGTCGCCGTTCGCCAAGTCGAAGGAACCCAAGGACGCCGACACCGAGTCGGACGGCAGCGCCGTGCACTCACCCGGCCCGGCGAGTCCGAGCGCCGGCGAGCCCGAGTCGCCAGAGGGCACGCCGCCGTCGTCTCCCGTGGGTGTGACGCATACCCGCTCGGGCTCGTTCGGCTCGCCGCCGCCGTCGCCGCAGCACCAGAAGCCGACGACGCACGAGCTGTTCGACAAGCTCTCGGTAGCCGCCGCCGGCGACGCGCTCGTGAGCGACGACGAGTCGGACTCGGTGAAGAGCGACATCGCTCCTAGAAAAGTAGACGGCGTGTCCAAGTCCGGCGAGGTCTCCGAGGGCATCGAGATGTGAGGCGGCGAGCAGCATTTTGACAGCGAGCGAGCGTCACGCGCCGGCCCCAGCGCGTCGCGACACCTGCGGGCGGGCGCCACCCGCTCGCTCGCGACAGCGCGGGGGCTGGTCGCCGCTCTCCTTGTCCATACATGTTCCTAATCTTCAGACCGTTCGCTCTTCGCACGCGTCGTCATGGTGGTGGCGGAGGGACGAACGTGGTGGTGGGAGGGAAGACTCTGCATGAACGAGCGCAGCTTCGATTGCTGCTGCTGCTACTGGAGTGGACAACGACGCCGTGTGCGGTCGTCGTCGAGTTCGGACTGCTGCGCTGGCGCCGAACGAGATTGCACGCCTAGTTCTTCGCGCGGTAGAATGCCAGGTACGCCATGTGCCAGTCGCCGCCGCCCTTGAGCTTGTTGATGTCCTCGGTCTTGCACGGCGACACGTCGTCGTCATCGTAGCAGAACCAGTCGTCTGCGAGCGCGAGGAGGCGTCAGCTCATCCGCAGTCGGCGTCATCGTTGTCGCCACCTCCACCAGCAGCGTTCTCAAGACCAGCGGACGCGCACGCACCTCCTTCGTGACGAACCCACGCCATGTAGTGCCCCGAGTCCGCCGACCGGCCCTTGTGCGTCAGGATCGCGTACAGCTCGTAGTTGCCCTGGAAGTCCACCGGCAGCCCGATGCCCGGCGACTGCGCACCCATCGACATGGACTTGGCCGCCGCCAGCGCCGCCGCGTCCTCCTCCGACAGCATCTCCGCGTCCTCGCTCTCCTGCTTCTCCTCGGCCTCGTCCGCCTTCTTCTGCTCGAGCACAGATGCAAACATGCTCAGCACGCACTGCGGTGCCACCCATCGCAGACACACACACACACACACACACATGTCCGCACCGTGTCCTTGAACTCGTTCAGGATCTTCTCGGCGTTCTTGTCGCGCGCGATCTTCATCGACGCCTTAAGCTCGTCCGAGCAGAACTCAAAGACGTCGAGCAGCTGCGGGAAGCCGATGGGGCGCAGCATCTTGCACTTGACGCCCGTGTGGTCGCGGCTCTCGGGCGTGAGCTTCCAGTAGAAGCGCATGAACTGCACGCAGAGGTACTTGGGCAGGCGGTTTATCCGCAGCGTCTTCTTCCACTGCGCGTTGCGGCCGAGCACATCCGAATTCTTCTCGATCACGCCTTCGAGCCCGATCTTGATGCCCTCGGCCACGTGGTTCGTCTCGATCGTGATGTTGCACACGAGCTTCAGCGCCTTCTCCTTCTTCACGATCGCCGGCTCCAGGTCCGACTCGGCGCACTCGAGTCTGCGCACATACATATCGTCAGTCTACTGCGTGGCGCTGGGAGTGCACAGAGCAAAGCCCAATTCAACGCACTTCTCGTCCATCTCGAGCCCGAAGAGCGCGTCGACCATGTTCGCCGTCGGGCCGAAGCTCGCGACACCCACGGGGGTCGTGAGCGAGCGCTGTAGCGTGGAGAAGAGCGTCGAGAGGAACTCCTCGCTGTCCTGCTGCATGAAGCCGCCGCCGCGCGGCGCCTGCTGCGCGAACTGCGGGAACGCGCGGCGCAGCACGGTGACGAAAAGCGCGGGCGTGACGCCGTCCACGCTCGCGTCGAGCTGCGTGTACATGTCGCGCAGCGCGGACGTGAAGTTGTTGGTGAGGTCGGCGGAGACGCCGCCCGGGTGCTGCTTGAGCGCGTCGCGGAACTCCTTCACGGGGCGCAGGCACTGCAGCGTGGCGTTCATGTAGCACGTGTTGCCGAGGTTCGCGAGCCCCGCCGGGTAGACGACGCCCGCAGCCGCCACGTCCTTCGAGGCCATGTCCTCGATGAAGAGCACCTGTTCCGCGGGCTTCTGCACCACCTCGGCCGAGCCCATGAGCACGACACTCGCACCGTCCGCGAGCTTGAGCTCCCGCAGGTCGGCGTCGTCCTTCAGCATCCCCTTCCACGCCTTGCTCATGAGCTTCTGGCGCTCCACGGGCACGCTCGTGAGCGCGTAGAGCTGCGCCTTGAGCGTCGCCACGGGCTCGGTCGTGTCCACGGCCACGTCCGCGAACACCTGCTTGCCCCACTTGACGCTCACGCGCACGGTCGCCATGGTCGCTGGATGTTGTTGCGGCTTGCTTGCAGACAGATCTTTTCGCGAATGAAGTTCCCCCTTTTGATTGCGGAAGTGTATTCGGTACTTGCATACAAAATACTTTTGGGTATCATTATAGAGAGGTTGACCAAACAAAGAGTAGATTGTGATATATTTGACGAACATTCTAGATGGTAACCAAGAAAGGTCATCACAAACAAGAGACACGACTTGTATTCGGGCGGAAACAGTGCGGTGTCGTGAGAATTATTTGGACTAATAATTTCCGGCGACCTTGTTGTGTGCCACTTGCGTGAGCGCGCAGTTCTTGGCAACCTGAGGACTTGACCATGTTGCCCACACTGCTTCGTGGCGTACAAGTGCGAGTCCAGCCGCTGGGTGGTGCGCGTCGAGATCGCGATGGTCGACTTGGAAAGTCAGTCGACATGACCTTCGCACGACGCTGTTCGTGAGTGTCGAGTGTGAGTCCTCCGATCACACTGTTGTTGGAGTCGAGTACGACTCGTACGAGTCCTCCGATCTCACTGTTGCAGCGTCAAGTAGCGGTGGTCCTCAATGGTGCAGCGAAGGGAATGGAAGAGCGTCCGTAGGCGAAGGCTTGAGCAGGAGAGCTTTCGAGTTTGAACGGGAGGTGCACCAGCCGAAGGGTTGATTCACCCAAATGAATCGTCGCCGCGTTACAAGGCGGAGACTGGTGCCACGAGACTCGCTCACACGCACGTTCAGCGCTTGCAGACGTCCTCTCCTCAGACGCCACTCCGCCTTTTGCCTTGCACGCCGCGCAGTACCTCCAGTACCAAGTCCTGGCACCAATGTTCCGGTTCATTCGCTCCGCACTGCTGCTCGCAGCAGTAGTCATCGCGGTCGCGTTCCCACCGCGTGCCGCGCTCGTCGGGGCTCTCCGCAACACCACCGCGATCGTTGACATCATCGCGTACAATGACGTCTACGAGATGCTCCAAGACGACGTGAATGGACTCAAGCTCGGCGGTCCCTCTCGCGTCGTGCAGATCGCCAAGAAGATGCGGTGCGCGAACCCCAACTCGCTTGTGCTCTTCGCGGGAGACACCATGTCGCCGTCGCTCTGGTCCTCGCAGTTCCACGGCGTCCAAATGGTGGACGCGCACAATACGATCGGCGTCGACTTCGCGAGTCTCGGGAACCACGAGTTCGACTTCGGCATCGACGCGTTCCTCAATGTCTCGAAGGCGTCCAAGTTCCCGTGGCTGAACGCCAACTGCTACGAGATCAGCACGGAGAAGCTGCTGCGCGGCACGGTGCCGAACGCCGTGAAGGAGCTGAGCGACCGTCACTTCGGCAAGATCAAGATCGGGCTCTTCGGCGTCATGTACGACATGAAGAATAACAACACGGGACTCTACTGGAGCGACCCAGTCGCGGCAGCGAAGGAGCAGGTGAAGCTGCTCAAGGCAAAGGGCGTCGACATCATCATTGCACTCACGCACCAGGACCTGGAAGACGACAACCGCTTCTCGAAGGAGGTCGCGGGTGTGACTGTGACCTACGGCGGCCACGACCACTACTCGATGCTGCAGACGAATTATGGGACGCCGTACCTCAAGGCAGACTTCGACTTCCGCTCGATCTGGACGTCCCACATCGAGTACTTCGCGTTCGTGAATGCGTCCCTGCCTGCCACGACGCGCATGCTGCACCGCGCGCTCCCGATCGTGGAGGAGATGCCGACGGACCCGGCGCTCGAGAAAGTGATCGCGGACTACGCGACCAGGATCGGCGACCTGCACGCGCGTGTGATCGGCAGTCTCTGTGAGCCACTCGACGTAACCAACAAAGTCGTGCGTGCGATGGACGCCGCCGCTGGCGCCATCTTCTCGGACGCCAGCCTCGCGTTCTACGGCTCAGGCAGCGCCGACGTGGCTGTGAACAACGGCGGAGGCATCCGCTCGGACAAGATCTACCCTGCCGGACCGCTCACGAGCGGACAAGTGATCTCGTGGTCGCCGTTCGGCAACCTCCTCATGGTGATCGAGACCGACGGCGCGTCGCTCAAGAAGTACATCACACGAGAGATGGTCGGGAGCTGCGGCGCTGGCCGCACCACGGTGCTGAACGGCTACTACGTGCACCCCGCGGGCTTCAAGTACACGTTTGTGTGCATGGACAAGGGCGTGGGCTTGGTCACCAACATCGCGTGGTTCAAGCACCCGACGCGCTCGGGTCCGCTGCTCGACACGGACGTGTTCACGGTCGCGATGATCGCGTTCCTGTACAAGACCGAGTTCCTTGCCACGCCGGGTGCTGTCGTGCGGCGCGTAGTTGTGAGCGAGGTCGAGGCCGGACGCTTCGACACGGCGCTGGAGCAGTACGTGAAGTCCTTCCCGGGTGGGAACCTGTGCGTCCAGGCGGACGGACGCTCAACGCTCCTCGTGGCGTAAGTCGTCGCGAGATCTGCACACCTCAGCATCACAGCGCCTTAGCATTTCAGCATCCCAGTGCTGACAGCGTGCGACTTCTTGCTTGAACACGAGTAGTTCTCCGAGGTGATCGGTGATGCGCCTGGGTCTTGGTGTGCATCGAATGCGCGGTGTTCTGCGCAGCGAGCGCAACCCACGATCTCTTGCGGAAGAGCCCGGGGTAGCTCTGTGCTGAATCGCACCATCTCGACGCGCGGATCTTCTTGAGTAACACAGCAAGAAGGAGACTCGGAAGCCGCACGGAGGGGAGGGATCGGTCCGTGTTCGAACTGCTTCCAATCAACGCAACGAACGTTTCCGTCCAGGGGTGATTGCACGAGTTCGACGCCTCGAGGAACCCGACAGCCTCGAACGCACCGCACTGCTAACCGACTCGAAGCGCCGGCGCACGCATGGGTGCTGAGCCAGCGTTCACTGCTCCAGCACACCCTTCTCCCGGAAGAGATCCACGAGCGGCTTGTGCTGCAGCTCACCCACGACGAACGACAACGTCGCGCGCTTGTAGTGCTCCCCGTTCTGCGACAGGTTGCTGATGATGTCGTCGAGCAGCACCGCTTTGCCGGTGAACGTGCCTGCCAGAGTCGCGAGTGGCGGTGCGCGCAGCGTTAGTCCGTCGAAGCTGTTCCCAGCTGCCAACGACGAAACCCATCGACGCACCGTGGTTCATCTTGACGTGCGAGAAGTGGACGTGGAAGTGATAGTACGTCGGCTGGTAGTGCACGTACACGCGCAGCGAGCTGCTCGGGACGCCAAACTGCTTCTTGAGCGCCGCCAGGCTCGCGTTGCTATGCCGGGTGAGTGTAGTCAGTCTCACGTACAACGGAGGGCGAACAAGTGCACACCGCACGCCTACCGGATGTTCTTGAGCAGCTTGAGGTGCGAACCGTCCAAGTCGCGCAGCGAGCGAATCGAGCGGTCGTACACGATCGCGAGCGTGTACACCGACTCGAGCTGTGGACCAGGGTAACGGCGTCCACCTCCTGTCAGGCGACTTCACAACCGCATCTCGCGCTGAGAAACACGTACATTCGTGGTGTCGGACCACTTGAAGTCTGGGAGGAGGATGAAGCCCGTCGCCGGGTCCGGGTCCTCGAAGATGATCCGCTCCGACTCCGTTTTGCTGTCGCCGTCGCCGCAGTTACTTAGCTCTGAGCGCTGACGCCACCACCAGTCCATTCATCTATCCATCCAGCCAGCCAACCAGCTAGCCAGCCAACCAAGAGAGAGAGAGAGAGAGAGAGAGCAAGCCACGCACTGCTCGAGGATGTTGTAGACCCACTCGATCTTCTCGACCGGGAGGCTCTCGATGAACGGCCGCGTCACGAGCTCGTACACGGCGGGCGTCTCGACGATCATGTGGAAGTTCTGGTCCGTGTGCTTGCGAACGTGCGTCTCGGTCGCCGGGTAGATCAAGTTCACCTTCGTGGCAGCACGCGTGAGTCGAGGTGGTGTGACCCAAGCCACGCGGTCCGAACAGCTACGAGTCTACCTTGAACGGCTTGATATCGCGCGAGACATCTCCGAGGAACGTGCTGTAGATGTCGTTGCGCAAGACCGCGTGCAGCGAGAGGCCCCGGAAGACGTCGTTGAGCTCACTCGGGTCCAGTGGCGGCTTCTGCAGCACGAGCACGGCGGCGCGCTTGAGAGGGTCCGAGTAGAAGTGTCCGAGCACCGCCACCTCGGTGTCCGAGGCTTTAAGCACGCGCGCCACGCGGAAGTCGCGCAGCAGCTTCTCCCCGGCGCCGTGCGTCGCGTGCTGCTGCGTCACGAGCGCGAACGCGAGCGCGGCAGCCGCCGTCGCCGCGCACGCGCCGAGCGCGAGGATATGCTTGGGTGTCATAACTCGAGGTTGTCAACCGGATAGTGATAAATTCGAGGTGTCTACTTTGTCTTGAGGTCAACCTTAATTTCAAGCTTCATCGATGGCGAACAGCGCGGTAGGAGCAGGAGCAGGTGGAAGAAGCAGGCTCGTGCTGCAGCTGACCAAGCACGAGCGCGCCGTGTGCCGCCGGATCCTCCTCGGACTGCTGGCGCTCGCAGAGAACTCGAGCGATGACAACAACGACTGCGGCGATGACGGTGACGGTGGGAAGCAATAGGACGAGTAGCTCGTCGGAGCAGCAGCAGAGAGAGAGAGAGAGAGTCGGGATCCAGCGAGTATTAAGCCCGAGCGAAAGAAGCGGCGGCATGCCGATACTGATGCCTGGTGCCCTCGATCTGCTTGGGGTGAGTCGATCCGTACGCATGCGCGAGAGAGAGAGAAGGTCGGAAGAGGAGCTGGGGTCGGAGAAGGCAGCCGTCTCGCGTGCGTCTCGCGGTGGGTTTGTGGTCGGCGGAGGCGGCGGCGGCGCCACGTCAGTCACAGGTCAGTCACCACGAGAATCGAGACAGCGTTTGAACCTCGCGCTCGATGGAGCGAAATCAGGCCGAATCACAGGGCATTGCGCGGAGCGAGTGAGCGAGCATGCCGAGCCTGGCGAGCATGGCGGCGCCGAGCGAACATGCCGTCGTAGAACACGGCGGCGTCTTGCGAGCAGGTTGCTGGTGTCCGGCAGATTCACTTCGACGCACCACACAAGCAGACCGAGAGAACGCAGGTGCGCTGCCGACTTGTTCATCCATCACAATAGCGTGATGCTCAACTTGAGAATTGCGTTCGAAAAAGGCCGGAAGCAGCTCGAAGAATCGAGCGCCACACCCCAGAGCGGCAGCGGCGGTGGCGGCGCGCTGATCTTACGCTTCGCCGCCGCCATCGTTAGCGCCGGCATCGCCATCGCCTTCGAGCTATCGTCGGCATCGCCATCTTCGCATGAAGCATATCCTCCGAGAGATCGGTCTTTTTCTGGCGCTAAATTCTCTATCTAAATCCAGCCAGAGCGCGCGGTTAACTTTGGATAGTGAATAAAACGAGTATCACCCACACCTCCCGCTCTTTGCACACTCACAAGTCAAAGGCACCTCACTGTTGGACCAGCAGGGAAGAGCACAGACGCCGGCGCGTCCCTCCGACCGACGTCATGACACACCTCGGTTCCGCCAGCCACAGCCACCACCACAACACACACGGCCCGACCGCCGCCGCCGCTGGAGGAGCGCGCCGTAAGAGCGCCAGTCCCCAAGACGCGCAGCCCGCCAGCCGCAGCAGCAGCAGCAGCAGCATGGCGCTCGCCGCGACCTCTGCCGCCGAAGCGCCGCCCGCGCCGCCCCAGGTGCGCGTCGGCGAGCTCTACTGGAAGCAGGATGGGCCCTGCGGCTGGGCACTCGGTCAGGTCGTCGCGCTGCTCGGCGGCGACGGCGCCGACGCTGACGCCGGCGCCACCGCGCGCTGGGTCCCGATCGACGAGGCGACCGGCGAGGCGCGCGACGCCGCCGACCACCCGCCGCAGCAGCTCGCGCTCGCCGACTGCGCACTCTTCCCGGCGAACCCGCTCTTCACGTGCGTAACCTCGGGCGAGCGTGAGCGAGTGTATGTGTGTGTGGGATGCGACGACTGACGGGACTGGATGCTCGGTCGTGTGGATCGGCAGCACGGCGGCGGACATGACGTCGCTGCGGCACCTGCACGAGGCGGCGCTCGCCAAGAACCTCGAGGACCGCGCGTCGCTGCAGAACCTGCGGCCGTACACGTTCATGGCTAACGTGTTGATCGCCGTGAACCCGCTCAAGAAGCTTGAGGAACCGGACAAGGCGCTCTTCATCGGCCAGCCGCTCGACCGCTGCCCGCCGCACCCGTACAACATCGCAGAGGTGCGTCTGTACAGTGACGCCTGCTGCATGCGTAGAGCGTTGAACTGACGCTAAGTGGGACGCACTGGTGCTCCAGAACGCGTACCGGCAACTGTGCGCCGTGCGCGCCGTGATGCAGAATCAGTCGATCATCATCAGCGGCGAGTCCGGGTCGGGCAAGACCGAGACGTCTAAGATCATCCTCGACTTCCTCACGATGCGTGCGTCGCACAGCCCCGCGCTCTCGTCGTCGGCGTCCGAGGACGAGACAGAGCCGGAGCTCACGATGTCGGTCGCCCCACTCTCCGGGACGCTCGCGCTCTCGTACCCGCACTCGAACAATGCCAGCAGCCGCAAGCTGTCGCCGAGCATGGTCGGCGAGCGCCTCATGGGCACGATCCCGATCCTCGAGTCGTTCGGCAACGCCAAGACGCACCGAAACCACAACTCGAGTCGCTTCGGCAAGTACATGCGGCTGCAGTTCTCGACCAACTCGCACGAGCTCACAGGCGCGTCGATCGACACATACCTGCTGGAGAAGTCTCGGCTTGTGAGCCAGCCCGTGGGCGAGCGCAACTTCCACATCTTCTACGAGCTGCTCTACTCGGCGCAGGAGGAGTACATCGAGAAGGCGTTCCACCTCAAGCCGAAGGACCCGTCCGCGTACGAGTACCTGAACCAGTCGGGGTGCACGACTGTGGACCTGATTGACGACGCCGAGAACTTCGTGAGCCTGTGTAAGGCGCTCGAGTTCGTCGGCATCCGCGACGACGCGCAAGACGAGATCTTCAGGCTGGTGGCGGGGCTGCTGCACCTCGGCAACGTCAAGATCAGCGAAGAGGACACCTCCGAGGGGAAGACTGCGTGCATCGCCGAGGACGACAAGGACTCGGCGCAGTCGCTCGTGTATGCCGCGGAGCTGCTCGGCGTCACGCACCAGGAGCTCAGCGAGTGCATCCTGCTGAAGCGGATCATGACGCGCGGCACGCGGCGCGGCTCGATCTACTACGCGAAGCGCGACGCGCGCAACGCGATCTACTCGCGAGACACGATCGCGAAGACGATCTACGAGAACGCGTTCACGTGGCTCATGCTGCAGTGCGCGTCCGCGCTCGACTACGACTCGTTCCGCGCGGACGTGATCCCGTACATCGGCGTGCTCGACATCTTCGGCTTCGAGGACTTCGAGCCGAAGAACCGCAACTCGTTCGAGCAGCTGCTGATCAACTACGCGAACGAGGCGCTGCAGAGCCTCTTCAACACGTGCATCTTCGAGGCGGAGCAGGAGCTCTACCGCTCCGAGCACATCTTCAACCCGATCAACCACTCGCTCTCGTTCGCGTTCCCGCTCCCCGGCGTGGAGATGAAGACGCGCGACCCGAACGACATTGAGTACGTTGCTCTCGCTCTTGCGTGCGTGGGAGTGGCTCTGATGATGGCGGACTTGCTCACTGACGACCCGGTTATCGCTTCGCTTCCTGTCGCTAGCTTCTTGAAGCAGGAAGTGAGTCCGAGCGAGGAGGTCGTCACGTACTCGGACAACCGCGAGTGCCTGAACCTCATCTCGAGTCGCCACGGCGGGCTGTTCGTGACGATCGACAATGTGTCTCGCCTGCCGATGCCATCGGACCGGAAGCTGAACGAGCGCCTGCACAACCTGTTCAAGCGCAACCCGTGCTTCCCTGCGCCGCACCCGAAGGACATCCGCGACACGTTCAAGATCCGCCACTACGCCGGCACCGTGACGTACACGATCGCGTCGTTCGTGGACAAGAACAACAACATCATCTCGGACCAGTTCGAAGAGCTCATCAAGCGCTCGACGTCGCGCATCTTGCAGGACATCAACGGCCGCAATCGCTCCAACTCGCAGAGCAGCCAGTCGTCCAAGTCGAGCACGCTGACGTCTCTCGGGTCCTCGAAGCGCCTAAAGAGCGGCAGCACGTCGAGTCTCTTCTCCACACAGATGAAGGGTTTGACGACCGAGCTTGAGGGCACGAGCTGCAACTTTGTGCGCTGCATCAAGCCGAACACGCAGATGAAGCCGGGCATCTTCGACAAGCCGTTCGTGGTTGAGCAGCTGCGCTGCTCGGGCACCGTGCAGGCATGCGAGGTGCTTCGTGTGGGGCTGCCGACGCGGATCCTGTACGCCGAAGTGGTCGACGTGTACAAGCCGATGCTGCCGCCCGAGATCTTTGCGCGCTTCGAGTCGAACGAGAAGCTCTTCACGCAGGCGATCCTGCACGCGTACGAGTTCCCGTCGTCGGCGTACCGGTTGGGCGACACGCGCCTGTTCTTCCGCACGGGCAAGATCGACTTGCTGGACAAGCTGCTCACGCCGTCGCAGGTGTCCACGGAGAGGCTGCCGTCGCAGATCGTGCACTACGTGACGAAGAAGCGCTGGATCTCCGCGGCGACGAGGATCACCACGTTCAACATCTTCAAGCGCATCTTCTACGAGTGCAAGTACAACCGCAAGGCAACGATCATCCAGTGCATGGTTCGGCAGCACCTCGCGCGCAAGCGCCTGCGGAAGCTGCGCGTGTTGCACCGGATCAGCAAGGTGTGGAACCGCATGGCGCACCAAGCACAGATCATGCACGCGTACCAGGATCTCCCGGACCACAAGATGGTGCTGCTCGAGAAGCTGCTGAAGAAGAACTACCTGCCTCCGCAGCAGCGGTGGCTGCTCAAGTGGCTCGGCCCGCTGCAGAAGATCATCTACATGCAGAAGCTGTGGAAGAAGGTGGTGTCGCAGTATCTGGCGAAGCGCGCGTTCATCTGGCTGTTCGAGACGGTGAAGCGGAAGCGCAGCGTCGTGCTGGTGCAAGTCCAGGTTCGGGTGCTGATCGCGAAGGCGCGCTTCCGTCGCCTGAAGAAGGAGCGTCTGGCGCGAGAGCGGTGGCGATCGGCATACGTCAAGGTGCGCACGATGTCGTCGTCCTCTCGTTGGCGTGCGTGTGACTGTGTACTGACGTACTCTCTCTCTCTCTCTCTCCCTGGCTCGTTCGCTCGCAGGTGAAGACGTTCTGTACGTTCTCGCGGCAATTCCAGAAGATCCACGTCGTTCGACTCGAGAGCGAGAACGAGAAGCTGCAGGACACGATCGAGGCGACGACCAGAAGGCTGGAGCTCGCGGAGCAGGAGGCGAGCGAGATGCGGGCAAAGTTCGAGAAGGCACAGCTGCAGCTGGAAGCGCGAGCAGCCGAGCTGCAGGAGCAGTCGTCGCGCATCTCGGACCTGGAGGACGACCTCGAGTGTGCGCAGGTGGAGCTGACCGAGCTGCGGCAGAAGGCGACCGGCAGCTTCTTGGAACGAGCGATTCGGTTCTTCACGTGCAGCTCAGCGACGATCCCGCCGGCGTCTCCACGCAAGTCGGCGTCGCCGAGAGGCGTCTCCGTGCGCAAGCCGGTCGAGCTGAAGCAGCGCGAGCGCGTGCCGAGCGAAACGGTCGTGGACGCGGAGGACGAGGAGATGAAGGCGAAGGACGCCGACGTGCTCTACTCGGTGTCCCGGTACTGTTTCTGATCGCGGCGCCCGCCGTCGGCCGGCGCACTCTCGGACGAGCGACCAAGAGAAGGCGTTCGTCCAGCGCTGGTCGAAGAACCACCCACCGAGTCACATCGACACACTCCACTGCTGCTGCTGCTGCGAAGTCCCCCCAGTATTTATCCCGCCACTCGTCTCGCGCTGCGTCATCGGAAGCTCAGCTCGACAGGTTTGGCCACCTTCTTCTTCGCACCAGCAGCAGCACCGCAGCTGCCAACTCCTCCTCCCCTCTAAGCAATACACTTGTGTTGCCGACCACGATACGAGTCTGTTGCCGCCGCTTTATGCTGCAGCTACTGCAAACGACACTACTCGTCATCCTCCTCCTCTTGCTCCCCATCGTCGTCGCCGTCGTCGTCGTCGTCGTCGTCGCTCGAGTTCTCCGCGAGCGTTAGCAGCCCGAGGAGGATCCGGCGGCACACGGCGCGTTCATGCTTCGTCAGCTGCAGCACGAGTGCCGCTTCTTCACCTGCCGCCTCCTTCTCCTGCTCAATCACCGCGCTGTACGCTTTGTCGCGCCTGCGCAGCAGCACAGCGAGCACGTCGTAGAGCGCGTCGGCGGGCAGGTTCCGCGCGAACACGAAGCTCAGCAGCGCGTCGCCGAGCCCGAACTCCTGCGCCTGGTTCCCGTGCAGCCGGAAGAAGAGCGCGTCGTCGCCCTCTGCGCTCTTCTGCTTCTGCTTCTCGGCGAACACGCGCCGCTTCTTCGCTGCGGGCTCGGCCGCCGCCTGCTGCGCTGTGTCGCCGTCGCTGCCTTCGTCCGCGCTCTGCGCGCGGTCGCTCAGGTTGTCCACGTCGTCGTTCAAGAACGCCGTGTACGTCGCGAGGAGCTCGTCGTCCGAAACGAGGATGCAGTCGCTCGGCACGGACGCGGGCAGTACGAACCCGTAGCGACACAGCAGCTGCGGACACCAGCACCACCGCAGTCCTCCGAGCGTCAGTGTGGCGCGCACTCGCCGCCAAACAAACGCTGCAAGAGCCGCACCTCGGCGTTCGATAGATCGCCGTATGAGATCGTCACCGCCTCGCCCTTCGCGACGGAGCGCAGCGTGACGAGCTGAGCACCGGAAGTCAGCGACACGTTCACTCGGTTAGCGCTCGCTCGCTCGCTCTCGCGTGTGACACAAGCACAAGCGCATGATGTCGCACCCGGAACGCCCCGTCGTCGGTTCTCACGATCTTCGCCGCCGGATTCGCATGGTCGTGGTTCGCCATGTCGATCACCGGGAGCAGCGCCGGCTCCTTCGCGCCGTCGATAGTGAACGCGCGGGACGAGACCACCGCGTACGCCCACTGGAAGCGCGCGAGCGTGAGCTCTGCGCCGCCCCACATACCTGGGAACTTGCGCGCCAGCGGCGCGGCAAAGCTCTCGAAGAGCCTCGCGACCAGCTCGGCGTCGACCGACGGTGCTCTGTCGCCATGCACCATGCACCACCACGTTAGTCGCCACCATCATCATGCTTGCACCGTCCGCTCGCTGCCACATACGCGGCGGTGCGCTTGAGTCTCCGCCGCGCGCGCGCGCTCCAAGTCAACGGCAGCGGGATGCACGCTGGCAGCTGCGCGACATAGCCAGCGAAGAGACTCGCGGACTCTCGCGCGCGCTCGTGCAGCAGCGCCAGCACGAGCCGCAGCGTCGGGCTCAGCTGCAGTCGCTCCAGCTCGCCGCGCAACTCCCGCGCCTCTGCGCTGACCGCACTCGCAGCGCCAGGCTCGGCGTCGCCATCGCCATCGTTGCCATCACTCTCGAGCGCTGCTAGCCACGAACTCCCGTCCAGGAACGTCCCAGCGGCGAGCGTCACGAGCTCCTGCGCGGCCGGAAGCGCCTCGAGCGCGCAGATTGTGCGATCAACGCTCCCGGCTGCACTGGTATCCGCAGCTGCGGTAGAGACAGGGTCGACGAGCGCGCTGACGTGCACGCGCTCGCCGCGCGCCACGATCCAGGACTGCAGTGGCAACATCGACATCGCTGTCAATAAAATGAAACCTGGTATCGTCCAGAGGTATCTTGACAAACGTTTCGGACATCGATATGTCAAGAAAATAGAGCAATTTAGACGATCCATATTTAAATTATCGATACCGAATTTACTGTGAGGTGCTGAGACACAAACCACTCTCAATGTTACCGTAAACAATCCTCTTCACGTTTCCACCACTCTACATCTTTCTTGACGTACATGTCAAGAACAACAAATATCTGATTCCTTGACAGATTGGAACCAGCAGCAAAGCATGTCGACGTCGCCGACAGTCGAGGTGATCGCAGACGCCGCAGCTAGCGGTAGCGCCGCGATGGAGATCGGCGCGAGCAGCGGGAGCAGTGGGAGCAGCGCGAACAACCGCGGCACGACCGGCAGCGCGACGCCCAGCAGCGAGCAGTGGCGCGTCTTCCTTGGGCTCTCGATCCTCGTCTTCTGGTGGGTGTCGCTTTTCCGCATTTCCAGCACCGACCAGCTCAGGACTCACGAGACCTCTCGCATGCGCTCGCAGCTACCTCTTCCGCGTCGAGCTCGTGCGCTTCACGCTGCGGCTGGCGCGGCGCGCGCTGCCCGGCGCGCGCGTGTGGCTACAAGAGTTCGAGAAGACGCTGCTGCAGCCGCTCTCGTGGGCCGTCTTCGTGCTCTTCCTCTGGCTCGCGGCCTACGTCACGGACCTGAGCGCCGTCGCGAGCATCGACGACGACACGGTCACGAGCCTCATCACGCTGCTGCTCGGCTTCCCGCTCATCTGGGTCGTCATCGCCTTCTGCAACTATATTACATGGGTGCGTGCAGCCAGCCTGCCTGCGCGCGGGACACCACTGAGCGGCGGGCTCCTGACGCCACCAGCAACGATTCTACTCCCGCTCAGGGCATCATCCGCGTCAAGGGCTGGAACCGCGCGGCGTCCAAGGACGACGACGACTACAGTCGCGTCATGATCATCACCGAGGGGATCGGGGTGCGTTGCTCGGACAAGCGGCGGCTGCTGCTGCTTGTGGGCTCACGCTGCTGCTCTTCGCCCACGTGGCAGGTGATCAAAATCCTGCTCGTGGCCACCGTCGTGTCGTCCTTCATGATCGACGAGATCGGGCAGATCACCAAGTTCGACTCGTCACAGATCTCGACGGTCGCCGTGTTCATGGTCGAGATCGTCTTCGTCTTCGGCGCGCACTCGTGGGTGCGTGGCGTCTGGCGTCTGGCGTCTGACGTGTTTCAAAGGCGGTCGGGGAGCCGCTCACCTGTTCACCTGCTCACCTACTCGCATGCGCGCGCAGCTCAAGAACGTCATGGGCGGCCTCATGGCGCTCATCGATGAGCAGATCAAGAGCGGATCGCACATCCGGTTCCAGGGCCACGAGGGCGTCGTCGAGCGGCTCTACCTCCAGTGCTTCTCGCTGCGGCAGTACGACAAGGGGCTCGCGTACATCCCGAACGGCATCCTGCTCGAGAACACCGTGGAGATCCAGAGCAAGCGCCTCGACCGGCGCTGCGTCGTCGCCGTGCACCTGAGCCACCGCACCGCGTCCTCGGCCGTGCGCCTGTTTATCCAGGAGCTCGACAACTTCCTGCTGCACCTGCACGCGGAGAAGCAGGCGCGGCGGAAGGCCAAGGTCACGCTCGCGCTCGGTGGCAGCTCGAAGCACGGCGAGTGGGACAAGCCGCACAAGCGCTCGGCCGAGGACGACGAGGACTCGTCCGGCGGGCGGTTCTGGATCAGCATTGAGGACTCGTACACGGTGCACGTCGTGTATTACACGCACGAGCGCCACATCAAGCAGATCATGGAGGAAAAGACCGAGGTGCGGGCGAGCTCTCGACATCTGCGCGTGTGGGAGACGACGACTGACCGATCGCCTGACTTTTCCTCCAGGTGGTGCTGCAGATCACCGAGCTCTTGGCGAAGCTCAGACTGACGCTCCACGGAGACGAGTCGGCGGAGAAGTCGCGGTCGCCCCGCCACGCTGCGGCGCTGCAGCTCGACCCGGAGTACGCGAGTCCGAGGCGCGGAGTCGACTTCAGTCTGCTGCGTGGACTCGGTCGCACGGACGCCGGAGCGCCGACAAGCCTCCCTGCCTTCGGTCGCATGCACCGGCACGCGAGCGAGCATCCCCGTCGCGGAGGCGTCACGCTGCGGCACCGGCGGCAGCAGTCGTCGGGTCTGTAGCGAGGGGCGCCACGAGACTCTCGGGCTTCCGAGCGCTGGGGCCGCTTCTCCCAGGAAGCGGAGCGAGTGAATGTGTCTCGTGTCGCTACCGGATGAGCTGCTGGTGCGCGACAATACCGATGCGCTGCAGGCTCTCGACGATCGACATGTTCATCTGCGCAAGACAACGAGGTGCGGACGGTGAGAGCGCGGCCGTCGATCCGCTCGACGCGTCACCCACAAGCTCCTCCTCCTCGGCATCGCGCGCACCTCGGTCTTGACAGCTTCAAAGGACTCGAAGCGCGCGCGGTCGACGAGGACGCTCACTTTCACGCGATACATGGCGCAGAGCACGACGCGGAGGCTACTGCGCTCCTCGGACGCGCGCGTGTTGTCCGCCGTGCTCGCGAAGCTCCGATTCTCGAGCGGCGGGAACCGCACCGAGTGCGGCGTCGCCACCGACTCGCTCTCGCGGAAGCTCACGGGTCCTCCTCCGCCCACGTCCCGCGGGGCGGCAGCGAGCTCCTCGGGCACGGCGAACTGCGGGAGGATGGCCGAGAGCTCGTCGATGAGCTGCTGGATCTTGTCGATCGGCGTCGACGGCTGCAGGCGCAGCACGAGCTCGTGGAGCTGCGCGTCCGCGGCGCTGCCGTTCGTCTGGTGCCAGTCGGCGAAGACGCCGTTCGGGACGAACGCGAGCGCGCCGTCGTGGCGGCGCAGCGTCGTCCTTGCGAGCGACACGCGCTCGATGAACCCGCGCAGGTCGCGCACCTTGCACTCGTTGCCGACGCGGAAGGGCTCGGCGAAGATCAGGAAGAGCCCCGTCGCGACGTTCTTGAGCTGTGCGTGCGTCGCGTCAGCAACAAGAGTGAGTGAGGTGGCGCGCGCGCGCGTGACGCGCTCGAGTGACGCCGCACCGTCGTGAAGCCCGCGAGCACCGCGAGCAGCTCGAGGCAGCCGAGCACGAGCACGAGCAGGAACTGCGCCATCTCGTTGTCCACGAAGAAGGTGTAGAAGACCTCGATGGCCATAAGCACGAACACGGCGAACTGCGGAGTGTGAGCAGCCCCCCGCGTGACGTCGGTCCTCTCCAGTAGAGCAAGTGACGCACGTTGACGCCTTCGGTGACCACGAAGATGCGTGGACCGAACTCGGTCGGGTCCTGGTCCCACTCAAAGTGGCGCACGATCACCTGCAGGCGCAGCACCACACGCGCGAGGCGGTGAGTGTCTCGCGCTGGGGAGGGGGGCGAGCGAGCGAGTAGGGAGGGAGGGAGCCACGGTACGTTGGCGATGACTTTGCGCAGCGAGAAGGTGCCGAGCACGAGGGAGAGCGCGAGGAAGAACTGGAGCGCGTCCACGAGCGGCGCGTCGTCCTCCAGCAGCAGCGCGTAGCGCGCGATGGAGAGCAGCAGCAACGCGAAGCAGATCCACGAGAGGTAGAGCAGCATGTAGCGCTGCACGTCGGCGATCCAGCTGCGCGCCATCTCGGAGTGTGGGTACGAATGCATGAAGCGAGCAGCAAGCGCAGCAGGTGACGCACCGGAAGCCGCGGCCGATGCGCCGCCGCACGGCGCCGAGCAGCCCCTCCATTACGGGCTTGGCGACCACGTACGCGAGCGGCGCGAGCACCGCGGCGACCACAAGCCGCCAGGTCGTCAGCATCTTCGATGTATTCCGACAAATTGGACAAGTCAGAGGGCATCCTTTAATCCTCCGAGTAAGTACGATATGGAGTGGCGGCACCACCGCCAGCGACCCTCGCCGGACGCGACGCGCGCACATGCGCAAGCTTCTGCGCTCGGACATCGCGCAGCGGCCGCGAAGGCGTTCTCCTTCGGTCTGCAGGTTCGCTGCTTCGCGGCGTCCCATTCATCAACGACCGAGCCGCTCTCACTCGCGTTTCTCACTTCGGTCGCTGATCGTGCGCGAGCCGCGCACGAGCTCCCACAGTCCGAACCCACCGAGGCGAGGCGAGCAGTTCTCTTCCTCGCTCGCTCGCTCGCTTCCTGCCGCACCGCCACTGCGGCCACCACCCACAGGCGCTTTGAGCTCGTCAGGCAAGCAGACAAGCAGGTCAGCGAGCTCGACGGCGCCGCCGCCGCTGCAGACAGAGACAAGCCCGGGTGCTGCTGCTGGAAGCCCGAGCCCCTGCTGCTGTTGCGTCACGCTGGCGCTCGGGACTTCGGACGCGAGTCCTCGCCCGCCCTCCGACCTCCTCCTCCGACTGCCTGTCCTCCCGCCGCGGCATCGGCAGCGATGGCGGCGCTCTCGGCCGACGAGCTGCACACGGTGCACGTGGTGATCGTCGTGTGCACCTCGCTCTCGATCTTCGGCTGCGCCTTCATCCTGTGGCACTTCCTGCGCTCGGGCCGCTCGCGCTTCGCCACGAGCCTGAGCCAGCGCATGGTCTTCACGCTCTCGCTGCTTGAGCTCTCGTACTCGTTCCCCAAGATCTTCACGCACCCGAACGAGGCGACCGACAAGCTCGCGTGCGACGCGCAGGGCTTCGCGCTCGAGTTCACCGGCCTCATGTGTGCGTGCTGTCTCGCTGTCAGTGGGTCCGAACGCGTCACGCACGTCACGCACGTCACTCACTTGCTCTCTCTCTCTCTCTCTGACGACGTCGTCGACGACGCAGCGGTGGTCTGGAACTGCTGCATGGCGCACAGCTTGTTCCGCAAGGCGGTGCACCGCGACTGCGAGGACAAGCTGCTCGGCCGCTTCAAGCTCTACGTCTGCCTCACGGTCTTCCCGGCGCTCGGCGCGAGCATCGGCATCCTCGCCGGTGCGTGCGCGTGGTGTGTGTGTGT
>JAASFS010000129.1:0-32846 GCA_023333865.1 Globisporangium perplexum | reverse complement strand
TGTCGGTGCTGTTGAAGTTGATGTTGCTGGTGGTGGTAGTGTTGTTGTTGTTGCCGCTACAACTGCCAGCGAGGTGTCACGCGCGCGGAGGTGGCGGTGGTGGCGGCGAAGGTGGCGCGCTGGTGTCGTGTGGGTGATCTAGCGAGCTAAAATCCAGGGAGGGTTGCTTGTGTACCTCTTCAACTTGGAAAAGGCGCGCACGCCTGCTCACGATCCCGACAACAGTCTTGCTGCACGACACCAACGCGCCACCTTCGCCGCCACCACCGCCACCTCCGCGCGCGTGACACCTCGCTGGCAGTTGTAGCGGCAACAACAACAACACTACCACCACCAGCAACATCAACTTCAACAGCACCGACACACACGAAACATGGGCGACTCGGTCGAAACGCTGATCCCCAAGACGCAGGAGCTGCTGCAGCCGCTGATCGCCAAGCCCAAACTCGCCGACAAACTGCTGCTCAAGCCGCCCTTCCGCTTCCTGCACGACATCTTCGCGGCGCTCACGCAGGCCACGGGGTTCGCCAAGGGACTCTACAACGACTTCGAGCTCGACTCGGCCAACATGAAGGAGAAGAACCAGAAGATCACGTACCTCGACAAGATGGTCGTGTGCGTCTCCCAGTGCCTCGGCCGCGACATCGACGTGCGGCCCGCCAAGATCGTCGCCGGTCTCGAGCCGGAGAACACCAACCTGTTCCTTCAGGCGCTCGCGCAGGCAGCGTCCAACACCTCGCTCGACTGGGCCGGCGCCGTGCACAAGACGCTCGCCAAGATCCCGTCACTCACCGCGGACGGTGCGCCTCCAGCCGCAGCCGTTGCTGCTCCGCCAGCAGAAGCGAAGGCAAGTGCTCCTGCGGCGGCAGCGGTGGCACCAGCGGAGCGTCCGGCAGCCAAGGAACGACCCGGCTCGTCCGAGGCAGAGAAAGCTGCTGCAGCGGAGGCGAAAGCCAAGGAAAAGGTGCGTGTCGAGTCCGTTCGCTCACATCACGAGGTACTCAAGTGCACCTGAGCGTCCCTCACGCTTGCTCTCCGCTCACTTGCACGTAGGCTCGACGGGAGAAGGAGGAAGCAGCGGAGGCTGCCGCACGAGCGCCGAAGGCAGCCGAGGCCAAAGCCGCGCCTGCGGAGGCGTCCGACCCGAAGAGCGGTTCCAACTCGCGCTCGTCATCGTCGTCCTCCCGAGCGGCGAAGGCTCCGACGGACAACAACAAGGAGACAGACGACCCACTGGCGCCGCAGATCAGCGAGTGCAATGGCGACGTCGAGCGCACCAAGGAGGTGATCGAGAAGATCATCCAACGTCCGAAGATGGCTGCCAAGCTGCTCAACAAGCCGCCCTTCCGCTTCATCCACGACATCGTGTCCGAGGTCACGCGCGTCACAGGCTTCGCGGACGGACTCTACGGCGCGGAGGAGCTCGACTCGGCGAGCATCAAGGAGAAGCAGCCCAAGATCGACTACCTCACAAAGATCATCCAGTGCGTGAGCTGCCAGCTCAACATCGAGATCGACGCCAAGCCTGCGAAGATCGTGGCGGGACTCGAGCCGGACGACACGAACAAGTTCCTGCAGCTGCTGAGCATCGCGTGCCGCGCCGGTTCATCGGCGGAAGCAGTGCAGCGCGTGCTCTCTGGCGACACGGCGCTGCGCGCGTCGAGCGCGGTGAAGAAGCCAAGTGGCGGTGGTGGCGGTGCTGCTGCTGCGTCGTCATCGGCGGCGAAAGGAGCAGAGCGCGAAGCCACACCTGAGGCGAAGCTGTCGTCTCGGTCCACGACGCCTCTCGAGACCAAGAGCCGACCGTCGTCAAAAGAAGGGAAGGAGCCTGCAGCTCCGAGTGGTACTGGAACCGGAGCCGGAGCCGGGACGTTCGGCGGTCCCATGAAGCCGCTCGTGCTCAAGTCCGAAGACGACGAGAACGAGGAGAACACGAACCTGCGCTTCAACTCGGAGTCGAAGGACACCGGCGAGGACCATCCGTCTTCGTCCGCACCAGGGACGAGCGGCGGACTCGGTACCAGCCGCACGTCCCGCCCCACGACAGCTCGTCGTCGCCCTCCGAAGCTCAAGGAGAACGTCACCGAGGTGGGGCGGCTCATGGTGCACGACACGAAAGTCGCCCCCGTCACGGGGATCATGAAGGACGGAGACAACGGCGACAGCGATGACGACGGGAACGCGGAGGACAACAGTGGCGGCAACAACAGCAGCTCGTATCCCCTGCACGATGACGGCGGCGGCGGTGTGCATGGCAAGCTCGTGCGCGACATCCTGAAGGACCAGAGCGCTGACGAGGCTGCGCGGAAGCAGAAGGAGGACGAGGACACGGGAGCGAACAACGAGGGCGAGACGGGGATCCGGCTCGGACGGCGCAAGAAGTCGTTCAAGGACAAGTCGAAGAGCGGCGCGTCGAGTCTCGCGGAGATGAACGAGCTGCGCAGCAACATCCAGAAGATCTGCCAGGCGACGAACCCCGTCGGTAAGGGCGTCGAGTTCGCGCACGAGGACCTCGACGCGATGTCGAAAGAGCTCGAGCAGTGGAAGAGTGAGTACGAGAAGAAGCGCGAGCAGCACGAGGACGAGCGCAAGAAGACGGAGGAGGCGCTGCAGCCGCTGCAGAGGCAGCTCCTCGAAGTCGACGAGCTCATCAAGGAGCAGGTGCACAAGATCAACTCGCTCAAGGCCACGATCGCGAAGAACGACGAGAAGACGCACAAGCTGCTGCACATGGTCGTCTCGGCGTGAGTCGGTGGTGCGCCTGTGATCTCCGCTCCTTCCTGCATACAATACGTGTGTGTGTGTGTGAGAGAGAGAGAGAGAGAGAGAGAGAGAGAGAGAGAGAGAGAGAGAGAGAATGAGAGAGTCGAGACTCGTGTTGTTACTTTGGCGTCCTAGTATTGCCCTAGAATCGCTTGCTTTGATCAGGATAATAGACTCTGTCGATATGAATCCGTGCAACGAATTCGAATCGTCACTTTCAAGCACAAGCGACGGTGGTGACGGCTGCGCCACCACCGCCACCGACGACGACGACGACGACGACGACGCCGGGATGGGGCGCACGAAACCCACGACAACGCGCAAGCGCTTCGGCGTCAGCTTCGTGAGCACGCCCACGCTCCCGCTGCTCTCGATCTCCGCGAGCGGACGCGTGCTCGCTCCGACGCCTTCGAGCTTCTCGCCCGCAGTTACCTCGCGCAGCAGCAACAGCTTCGTGCCGACGCCAGCAACGCCTTCACCGCTGAGCGCGACGAGCCCGCCGGCGACAGCGACAGTGGAACTAGCAGCAAGCACCGCACCGGTCGCGGAGAAGGAGGAGCTACTGGTGCTGCTGGTGCCGGAGGAGCTCCCGACGACAGCGCACGCAGGAGAAGCAGATGCCGCGACGAGCATCGCGGTGAGCGCGGGGGCGGAGGCGGTGGCCTCTCCGACTGCAGGCGCGCAGGCGGTAGTGGTAGACAAAGAGACGGTGCAGAGCGGAGAGGCTGCTGCGGCACTGTCGCCCAGCGTGGATCACTCAGCGGCTGACACGAGCAGCACCAGCAGCAGCAGTGAGAAGGCGCAAGTGCAGGCAGCAGAGCGAGAGTGCACCCCGACAGAAGCTGAGCCTGGGCCTGAAGTAGAGCAGGGCGGAGAGGCGACGTCACTCCCGACGCCTCCACAACAGCAGCAGCCTCGGGATCAGGAGCTGCAGGGCGAGCAGCTACAGGACGGGCGGCAGCCAGGGCTGCGAGCAGAGCGCGTGGTCTCCGTTTGCGCTGCTGAGCTCGAGCGCTGGCAGCAGTGCGTCGTGGCGCAGACGGAGGCGCACTTCGCCAGTGCGTTCGCGCTGCTTGTGCTGCTCAGTGGCTCGAGTTGCTCTGTGCTGACGCTCGTGCGTGCGTGTAGACGAGCAGATGAAGCGCATCGCGGAGTTCGGGTGTGCGCACGCCAAGCTGCTGGCCGACGCGAAGGAGTACGTGTACAGCATCGAGACGCAGCTGAACGAGCAGATCGAGCAGGAGCGCGCGGCCGTGCGCGCGCAGGCGGAGGCGCTCGTGGCGCAGGCACGCGACGAGAACCAGCGGCTCTGGCGCATGATCAGCGAGCTGCGGCACGAGGTCACGGTGCTGCGGGCGGGTCGGCGGCGGCGCAGCCGGCTGATGATCGCCGGCGAAGGCGACGACGACGACGGGAAAACGGAAGGTGCGAGCGGCGGCGGCGACCGTGACAGCTCAGCCCCCACCGGCGGTGGCGAGCAGCGCTGTAGCAGCTCGAGCAGCACGCACCGCGAGGACGAAGACGAAGGCGGCGACGAGGAAGAGGAGGAAGAGGAGGAAGAGGTCACGAGTGACTCGCAGTCGCCGGACATGGAAATCGTGGTGGTGAAGCGCAAGGAGCCGCCCGACAGTAGCAGCCGCAGACACAGCGACAAGCGCCGATACAGAGACCGCGAGCCTGGTGCTCCTGCTGCTGCTGCTCCGCCCGAGCGGTCGGGGTCAGCGCCGCCGTCGACGCATCTCAACGCGCGGTGAACAGCGACGCGACTCAGCACACAATCCAAACACGCGCTTACTTACTGGCCGCTGCCCGTCTACGCCTTGCACTCGCGGCCCTTGCCGCCCGTGACCGGCACATGCCAGCAGTGGCCCTTCTTGTAGCCGCCCTTGACGATCTGCTCCTTCGTCTCGCTGAAGACCCACTTGCTGTCGAACGTCACGAACTCGGTCTTGAGCCAGTCCTTGGACACGTGCAGCTCGAAGAAGCCGTACGGGTTGCCCGGCGCGATCCACGCGTGGTCCACGAACTTCTCGGCGACCTCAGGCGGGTGGCCAGACGTCTCACTCTGGATGCCGCCGCCGCCGCCGTTCTCGTAGAAGTGCGTGCCCCACTTGCCGATGTCGTGGTTAAAGCCGTGCGTGTGGCCGTTCATCCAGATGTGCACGCCGTGCTCCTTCGTGATCATGTACCACTCCTTCATCTTGTCCTCGCTCATGTGGAAGTGCGGCGAGTAGTGCGAGTTGATGATCTTCCACGTCGCCTTGGACGCCGCGAGGTCCTTCTTGATGCCCGTGAGCGACGCGTCCCACCACTTCTTGACCGTCTTGAAGCACGCGTCGTACATGGCCGTGTCGCCGCCCGCGCACAGCTCGTCGCCCGACTTCTGGTCGTTGCACGTGTTGCCGAGCGCCTTCTCCTGCGCCTCCGGCAGCCCCTTCGCCTTGACGTAGCCGTAGCACTGGCAGC
This sequence comes from Globisporangium perplexum, assembly GCA_023333865.1. NCBI lineage: Eukaryota > Oomycota > Peronosporomycetes > Pythiales > Pythiaceae > Globisporangium > Globisporangium perplexum. The sequence continues at coordinate 27,617 of JAASFS010000129.1, read as the reverse complement.
AGATCTGGCGCACGCCGTGCGAGTCGGCAAGGTTCGTGTCGACGTTGAAGATGTCGACCGACACGCCGTTCTTCTCCACTGACTCCTTGTAGTAGTGGTCCGTGAGCCGCCACCGGTCCTTGTTCGGGCTCGTGTAGCTCGCCTGCAGCGTGAACTTCTTGTCGAGGTAGTCGAGCATCTCGGCGATGCTCGTGCACTTGCGGAACTGGTAGTCGACGTCGCCGCAGATGAAGTCCGAGCCGCCGAGGTCGTGGTTGCCCACGACGTTGATCCACGGGATGCCCTCGAGCGACTTCTGGTTGTACACATCCTCGAACGTCGTCTGCATGCGGTAGCCGATGTCCTTGGGGCCGGCGCCGTTCCAGTAGATGTTGTCGCCGTGCCCAATCACGCGCACGGGCGAGATGGCCGCCGCCGACTGCGCCAGGATCTCCGCCACGTTGATCTGGGCCCAGTAGTCCGTCTTGTACTCGACCGAGCCCGTGACCGTCTTGCGGTACTTGTTGCAGCACGACCCGGGCTTGTCCGTCGTCGCCCCCCAGTCGCCGATCGCGAGCATCGTGAACGCCGCCGTGGCTGATGTTCAGACACATGCGGTGCCAAGCAGATCGTTGATTAACCACACTTGCAGTCGGATTAATCGCAACCGAGCACCGCCACATGAAGCGCAATGCGCACCTTTCTCCGGGTCCGAGGTCGGCTCGGGGACGCCCGTGGCGCCCGAGCCCGAGCTGTTCGTGCCGGTGAGCGTGTCGTCCGAGACGTTGCCGCCGGGGGACACGGTGCCCGCCACGGACGAGTCCGTGCTGTTGCCCGCCAGGTTGTTACCGCCGCCGCCGCTCGAGGACGTGGACGCGTCGCTCGAGCCGCCGGTCACGGCGACGATCACGCCGACGGCGATGCCGATGGCCACGAGCACGCCGACGATGATGAAGGCCTTGCGCGCCATGGCGGTCGGTCGGTCAGTCGAGAGAGTGAGAGAGAGAGAGAGAGAGAGAGAGCGAACGACGAAGGACGAAGACGTCGACCAACGGTCGAAGAATGGCGAGTGAGAGCTAGTCAGCGGCTATGCATGCGGGTCAAAACGGCGGCGGTGGATGGAAGGAGGAGGACGGGAGGGCTGGCATCGCACACGGGAGGCCGACACCTTACTGAAAACAAGTGAAGTTATGCCCTCCTGCTGTCTCTGCCTCCCTCTGAAACAGACCACCGCAAACTGCAACGACGGATCTACGCGGCTAAGTTCACATGCGAAAGACTCGCCGTGGAAACAAGCAAACTGCAAATTGCAGCGTTCTACAGTAGGACGAAGCACATGCCTTTGCACTCGGAGCGAGGAGCACTTGCGTAGGAGACGCAGCACCACCACCACTTTTACCAGTTACAGTCACAGCGCAAGTATTACAGCAGTCGCAGAGTGTATCAAACAGCTTCAATTACTCGCTTTTGGGTGCGCAATACCAGTAAACTTAATCGAGTGCTCAACTGTCGCACTGGCTTGCTGAGGTTCAGACCAGAAGCACTATCGTCGCCTCCAATAAAGTACGATCTATCCTCAGTCTTGCTGAGTCTCACTGAGTCTCGCTGAGTCTGCACCGCAGAGCAGTCTCACATTGTCCTGCGAACAAGTGACATCGGCTTGGTTTTGCCGTACACGCTTCTCTCTTCGAAAGCTGCTTTGCGTACGAGCAGCAAGATGGCTTGGCGCCACATTACTCATGCCAATCAGCCCCTTCCATTTGAGCTTGAAAAGTCGCGCGGTTCAGCGGTCCCGGTCCCGGTCCCGGTTCACGTCTACATACGCAAATCACAGTACACTTGCATACAATATTACTAATAAAGCATAACACATAGCCTGAATCGATATATAAATATAGCCTTGTGGTCTATCCGTGCAAATACAAATTGATGCAACAATTGTAGTATTCAGACACTATTCGCCTATATCAGCTCAATAACCCGTTTTCTCACCTCGATCTGCGAATTCAGCAACTAGATCCGCTCACTATCGCAATATTTTACTCGAATCGTACTTCATCGGAGAGGCGCAGTAGCTCTTCAGCTCGATCTTCCCCCGCCGCTCAAAAAAAAGCGAGCAAAGCAGGAAAGCGCACTCGCACAAGCAAGGCACCAAGCAAGGCAAGCAGAGCAGCAGCGACAGCGGTGACGGCAACGACGCGCAGCCGCTTTCTCTCCGCACCTCCTCTCCGCTCGCAGTAGCCGGCCGACTCCTCCCCGTCTCTGCGTCCCGCGTCGCCCAAGCGCCGCCGCCGTCCCAGATCGCCAGCTAGCCTACCAGCCACCCGCTCACTCGCCCCCGCTCGTCCCGCGCCATGGCCGACCAACCGGACGCGCAGCAGGGCGGCGATGCCCCCGCCGCGCTCGGCTCGCAGTGGTCGGAGCACAACGCGCCGAACGGCCGCAAGTACTACTACAACAGCGTCACGGGCGAGTCCACTTGGGAGCGGTGCGTGTCGAGTGCTTCGAGTGCGGCTGTCTTGGAGTGTGCGAGTGGGTGTGCGTGTTTGTATGCGAGCGAGCGGGAATATGACGAACGAGTGCGCTCTTCGGAGAAGTTGTCGTGGTGCTCGCGCCGAGCATGAGTGCGAGCGAACTACCGAGTGACAGGCAGGAAGGGTGTTGACGAGAAAAAGTATCTTGTTTGCCTCGTCGCAGCCCCGCCGAGCTGTCCGCTCCGCAGACGGAGATCCCGCGCTCGGGCGGCGCTGCTGGCGCCAGTGGCTTCCCGCAGCAGGCGCACGCTCAGCAAGGTGCGTGGGCTTCTCGCGCGTGAGATTGCTGCTCGAGCGGGAGCTGACGAGTGTGTGTATGTTTGTGCAGGCGGCGCCTACGGCCAATACGCGCAAGCGTACGGCCAGCCGATCGCGGCGTATCCGAACCCGTACGCCGGCGCCGGATACATGTACCCGTACCCGCAGCACTACGGTGCGTCGATGCCGCCGGTCGGTCAGGCTCGGAGAGAGGCTAACTCTCTGCTTCCTTCCTCGCAGGCTACGCGCCGCAGGTGGCCGGCCCCGGCCCGCCGATCCAAACTACGGAGAGCGGCCAAGGTGCGACACCCTGCATCTCCTCTGTGTGTCCGCTGCATCTCATTCTGTGGACTAAACGCGTGATGCGCGACTGCATATCTGCATGGTCGATATGTGCATGTGTGACCCTTCCTCCTGCGCAGGCCCTCCCGGCTGCAATCTGTTTGTGTTCCATATCCCGAACGACATGACTAACCAAGACCTCTTCAACTACTTCGCTACGTTCGGAAACGTCATCAGCGCCCGCATCATGGTGGAGAAGGAGACGGGTAGAAGTCGCGGCTTCGGTGCGTCGTCGTGGCGAGCAGCTCCTGGTGTTCGTGTCGCGGTGCCGGTTCTGCAGCAATGGCGGACTGACCGAGCTTCCGTTCTGTGCTTCTGTGTGTACCTGGGCCTTGTTCCGCCGCGCGCAGGCTTCGTGAGCTACGACAACGCTCCGTCTGCGGATGCCGCCATCAAGGGCATGAACGGTTTCCAAGTCGGCCGCAAGCGCTTGAAGGTGCAGCACAAGAAGGAGAAGGGTCCGGCGTTCGGAGAAGCGGAAGGCGACTCGAACGAGCTGGCGCCGCACGACCAGTCAGCGCTGCCGACGGTGTAAGCTGAACGGCGCGGCGGAGCACCATTTCAAGTATGGCGCCGCTGCGGACCAAGCGAAGGATGCGCGAGAGCACGTGGCGTCGGGAGCAGCAGCAGCACACAGGACCGAGCAGACCACGCGCACGAGCGAGCGAGTGGGCAAGTGAGTGAACAGACGCTGGCTGGCGGGCGTTCGCTGCCAGGCAGCGGACAGCAGCAGTAGCAGCAGCAGCAGCAACGAAAAGAGCAGAAACAACAGCGAGTAGGGCGTGGTGGCGGCGGCGGCGGCGCGCGAGTGACGGCCGCCACCAGCGCTCGGGTAAACGATAAGCAAGAGCGACAGCATGGCAGTCAAGTGGTATCAGCAACGAGGTCGTGAGCTGTCGCGTTTGGCGGGGTGTTTGTCCTGGAGCGAATTACAGGAGAGCATAGCGTGTGTGTGACAAAGTGAAGCTCGAGGTGCGAGTTCCGGCACCAGCCTCGCCTCGAGTCCTGCGTCGCGCTGGGCTCGATCGACCGGCAGGCGCGGATCTCACCTCTCGCCCAGTCAGTGGATCCAAAGGGGGCATCGCTTCGCAACAACACCACGAAGTGGATGCACCGACAGCCTCTCTCTCTCTCTCTCTTTTCGCTGCCAATGGATCTGTCTCACGCGCGCCTCGGTTGGTTGGCTGGCTGGCGCCGCGCGCGGAGGAGAGTACGCGCGAAGCGGTGCGAAAGAAATCGAGCACGAGTCGTCGAGTCGCGCGTGGTGATGGAGAAGGAGGAAACTGTGGCTGGGAGAGACGAACTCGGCGCCGAAGCGTGTCGAGACGCCAGCGCGGTTGCAGTTGTCGCTGTTGCCGCTGTTGTCGGTGCTTGCACTGCTGAGGACGGCGCTCTCCCTTGAAGCTCGGAGCTCGGATGCCACGAGAGCCGCTTGCCTAAAGATCCTCCGCGACTGCGGCGGTGTCGCGGATCCATTGCCGCAGATGGCAGCGCTGCCGCTCAAGGACTCGATGGTGGTCGGCTTAACAAGCGTCCCAGACGCTCGAGTCGAGACGACCAAACGAGGAGCGCTCGTCACTTGGGGGTGGCCAGATGGGCGGCCCTGGGCTTCGGACTCTGAGACACCATGGGCTCCGCCTGTGCCTGCTTCGCTCTGTTCGGCGCTTGCTGCTCGCCTCGCCTCGCGTCCCTCTCGCTCCTCGCTTGCTTGACCTTCTTGGCGCTGCGTCTTGCTCATCAAGCCTGCTTACAGGCTTTGGTGGCGGTCGGCGTTTGCTGAGTGTGGTGTGGTGTGGTGTGACTGCCTCGGGTAATGCCAGCGAAATGTCTCCTTGCCCCTGCATGCAGCACCGTCGGAAGCAAGCAAGCGTACCGGCATCGGCTGCCGCGCCGCCGCTGTGCTCGTCAAGTAAGCGTACATGCAAGCAAGCAGCGCGGTGGTGCGCTGTGTCTCTGCGGGAGCTAGCTGCTCGACGGCGACGGTGAACCGAATCGCCTCCGCTTCCGGTTCTCGAGCAATGCGCTCGTGGCAATCGCACCGTCCTCGCCGACTGGTGTCAAGGCTCTTAGACGCTGCCGGATCGACAACTTCCCTCATAACGAAGGGCGAGGACGAGGACGGTGGAGGTCGGGCAGCACACAGCCAGGTATCGGGGCTCGTGTTAGCGTCATGCAGCACCTGGCAGCCTGGTAGTCTGGTAGCCTCGTTCTGAATGCGCGGACGAGCAGGAACTTGCATACGCAGCCAAAGCTGCTGGGGTATGCAGCGTTTCTAGTTCCTGTCGGCAGTCAGCGCCGACAAGCTCGGCCGGTGTTGCTCCTACTCCTGGGATGTTGCTGGCTGCTGTCAGGAACACGGCGAAGAGCTGGAGTGAGAGCCGGCGACTGCTGTGTTCGCACATTGCGAACCCCCAGGTGTTCGCCTTGGTCGCTCTGGGAGCCGGTCTTGCTTGCAGGGTTTGGAGTTGCTCGCTGCACGCTCCTTGGTCCTTCCTCGCAGAGACGGACAGCATCACATGTGTAGATGAACGCCGTGGGCGACGCACATCTGGCACCGGCGGTGGTGGTGCTGTTGTTGTGGGCTTGTGAGTGAGCTCCTGCGGCCATACAGACTTCGCTCTTGACGAGAACGAGAACCAGACGGGCACACCGCGTGGCCACGGTAGGTTTTCAGTCGAGCCACGCGTCTCGCCTCGGCTCGCGCGTCCTGCTTGCCTTCTTCCGTCTGTCCTGGTTACTCGAGTCGCTCCATCGACGTGTCGTGTCCGCGCTGTATGCAATGCTTGGGAATCAGACTCGTCCAGGTTGGTCCTGCAGCATCGGTACAACAAGGCGAGGCAAAGCGAGGCTGCTGCTATGCATCGGTCGGCTCGGGGTTTTGCGTCTGCCTCGCCTGGTCGTTCACGGCTCGACACGCGTCGGTCGTGGACCCTTTTGTCGTGTGTGCCCGTGCAGAAGGAGGCTCTGGTCTCGGCTGGAGCCATGGCGAGCAGAGCCAAAGGAGATCGGGGCTCCACGATGGTCAGAGCACACAGCGACGCTGAACGAAGTTCGCGTCCAGGATCGAAAGTGCAGAGCCAGCAGGTCTCGACACTTTGCAGCTCGTGTGCTGCCGCGACTCGAATCGAGATGAGCCGCCTCAAGCTGTGTTCGGGACTGCTCTGCTCTGCGCCGCGCGGCTGCGAGGGCCCTAGAGCATCGGTTTCGGCACTTGAGTTCGTCTGCGTCAACCCACCGCATCCGTTCAGCCCTCGCATGGATAGGCAGCAACAGCAACAGGATGGATGAGACCAGCTCGGCGGCACCGACGCCGGCGCTCGAGGAGAGTCTCCAGGCGAGCGCCGAGAACGAGAAGCGATCACATCGCCATCGTGTCACAGAGAGAGAGAGAGAGAGAGAGAGAGTTAGCGATAAAGGACTCGGCGACGTTGCTGCTGGCACTTGCTCAGCGCGGTCGATGCGGCAACGGCGGTGACGGCGGCATGATGCCGGCATCGGCAACCTTGGCGCGGTGAACACACCTCGACCTTGGCCATTCGAGCGCCCGCCTCTGGGTCGGCGCGTTCAGCTGCATTTTGGCGTCCAGCCGCGGTGCCGAGAGCGTCGAGAGCGTGGTGCGATTTGCGGCGATCCACCTGATCGAGGAAAGCGAGCATGGGGGTGCTATTTGTACAAGCGTGCTTGGAAAACGGTCAATTGACTGGGATGTGGACGTGTGGTCTGTTCGATGTGTTTCGAGGTCGTAGATGCACAAATCAATTCTGAATAGTGCCCGCTTATCGGACTAACCAGCTGTTTCCGTCGCCTAAAGTACGAGCAGACGAGACGCGACACGGCGACCGCGAAATAAACGAGGGAATTATCGGCATCCTAAAACGGCACAACAACGTTGACCAGAAAACTTGGAGTGCCTCCCTCGCCCCCAAGAACTCGTTGCTGCCTGCTGCCTCGCTCGCTCGCTACCTTGTCTCGACTCGAGCTCTGAGCGGCGCTGCTCACCCGCCCAGGCAGACTCACACACGTGCACGCACTAACTCGTCCCTTGATACTGCGCAACAAGAAGCAATGCACATCGATTGACATACCAAGCGCCGGTTCCGAACGCTCTCCACCTGGCGATGGCGGCGGTGGCGGCAGTGGCGGCGGCGGCGCTCAACACTGCTGTCTCGTCATCTGCGCGATGAGATTGACTGTTGACGGGCATCCTTGCGGCCGAAACAAGCGATGGAACCGGATATGCTGCGGCAATGGATGCTGGTGCGGATGATGATAGCAGTGGCGCATGCGGAAGCTGTCGCGCTCGCTGTGAGCTGGCAATATGAGTGCAGACCTGCTGGTGTTGTCACCGTCGGAGTGGATTTGAGAGCGTGCTGCGCGCTTCTCTGCGTGGTCGATATCCGCTGTCCTGTAGTCCAGCTCCTCGAGCTCTGAGCTCGTGCGCATGCTCCGCCTACACTGTTGGGCGTATTGCAGGCTAGGCGGCTGCTGTGGTGGTGACGGCTGTGCTTGCCACGGCGATTTGGGGGAGAGCGGATGCGCGGACACGGGGTCGAGCCGGAGACTGCTTCTTGTCTCGGCGGCGTTTCGGAGTCTCGCAAGAGCAGCAGCAGTCTCTCGCTTGATTGATCGGAATTGATCCATGTGGCAGTCGTCTCGACAAGAAGCCTCGAGTTATCCAGCGCGCATCGGTCGGTCTCGACCTTCTTGTTTGTTCGAGGCATGTCGAGGGGATGTCGAGGGCATGTCGAGGCGAGGCGAGCCAGCGCTTAAGAGCACCGAGTGCTTTGAGTGCTTGCCAGGATCTCGAGTGACAAGAAGTTCTGCCCAAGTCGGTGCTACCGGGATCGAGAATTTCCGGCTCGCGCGCAGAAAAGAGTCGAAGGGGAGGGGGAATAAGCCTCGAGGCATACTGGAATCAAGTGTCCAGGGTCTCGCATACATAAATCAAGCCACTTTCTCGCTCGACAAGCGCAGACAGGCCAGCTCACCCGCCCGTTTTCTTGATACCGTGCAGAAAACGGACGTAGCAGACGAGCCAGACAAGACAGCGCAGCGACAGGCCAGACCACCCCATCTCCTTCGAGCAAAACAAGCAGCAGGCTCACACAAAAGCCCGCACTCGCGAATTTGCGTCCAAGTCGTCAAGCGCTTCACGTCTTCGTCCTCGTCATCCTCGATCTCCTCCACAATGGACGCGTGGCTCCGTAACCTCATGAAGACCGTCAGCGGCTCCAGCAGCAGTAGCAGCAGCGCCAGCCGCCGCCGCCGCGACGAGCCCGAGATCCTGCTCTGCAAGCGCAGCGGCAGTAGTGCTTCCTCCTCGACGAGCGCCACGGTCGTCGTCACCGCCTCGACGAGCGTCCGCGCGCCACTGCAGACGCCGACCGCCAGCACGGCGAGACCGACCACGGGCTGCAGCTCACCGTCGCGCATCGCGCACTGGGACAAGAAGCGCGAGAAGTGCGGCAACTGCACGCTCATCTACCTCAAGACGCTCAGTCGGCACCCGGGCTACTGCTCGGTCGACTGCAAGTCCAACGCCGCATACCTCGACAAGGTGAACCGCACGATCCGCGCGATGAAGGACGCCGTCGAGCAGCAGCAGCAGCAGCAGCAGGAAGAGGCGGCCGCGAAGGTCGTCGTCAGCGCGCCGCAGGTCGTCACGGCGGAAGCCCAGTCGCAGCCGGAGCAGGAGCCGGTCGCTGACGACGAAGACGCCGAGAGCTGCAGCGAGAGCGAGCGGGCGCCGCGCGCCGCGAACACGTTCTCCGAGTTCGGACTCGAGTCGCGCATCCTGGACGCCAGCAACGTCGAGTGGGCGTTCAGCGCGCTCTACTAGACGTGTGCACGAGCGCGACCCCCAAGCCGAGCGGCACCCCCATAGTAAACTAGCAGCCCCCGTATAGAGTAGTAAGGAGAGAGAGCAGGCCGCCGCCAGCCTCGCGCGCGCGGCTCCCACGTATAGTATGAGACCAGCACCCTGTAGCAGTATGTACACGCGATGAATGCACTGGACGATCAGATCACGACCACGTTGCTTGCTCTTGCTCGCCAAGCTTATGCGTCTGCGGCGGCGTCCTGAAGAGCTACAGCAGCACTCGCTGCGCGACGATCGCCAGGAGCGCAAGCAGCACCGCAGCGGCGATGAACAACGCGCTGTTGTTGCTGCTGGCGGTGGCAGTCGCCACAGCTGACGCGCTGCTCGCTGCTGCCTTTGACGACGTGTTACTTCGCTTGCCCTTCTCTTGCTGCTGCTGCCGCGGCGGCGAGGCCTCCGATTCGAGGAACGCGAGCGTGCTGGCGGCCTCCTCCGCGTCGCGAGATCCGAGGATCTCGAGCGCGCTCTGCGCCGCGAGCTCGTGCTCGTCTCGGAACACGTGCAGCAGCGCCGGGAAGTGAGTGCAGACGCCGAGCGAGCTGGACCAGCGCAAGCTCGCGCGCCGAGGGAACGGGAGCACGCCGCCGCCGTCGGTGACCGAGAGCGGCGAGTCTGCTGTGTCAGCGTCGGCGTCGGCCCAGCGCTCGGCCACGAGCTCCGCGCGGAGCAGCAGCGACTTGAGGAAGTCTCGCTTGAGCGCCGCCACCGCCGCCTGCAGCGCGCTCGGCTCCTGGTGCACGACACGAGAGCATGAGCACGAGAGCGCGATGAACAAGAGCGCTTGAGCCTGTCAGCGACATGGGTTCACTTTGAAGATGGGGAGAAGGAGAGGGATGCGTACATCGCGCGGGATGAACACGACGCAGCTGATCGCGCCGCGGAAGCTTCCTCGCAGCGTCTCGGCCGTCGAAACCTGAGAGAGGGCGGCGCGGCGAAGCCATCATCGCGTGCATGCAGAAGAAGAGCAAGCAGGCGCATGGAGGAAGGTGCCGTCGTGGTCAGCACCGCCGCACCCGCGCACCCGCGCACGTCGAGAGACGCACCTGGTCTCCTGCGGCTGCTTCTGTCGCTCGAGAGGCCACCGCAGCGGGGAGCAGCAGCTGCACGCGCTCGCTCTCGCTCTCGTCGGGACCAACGGGACGACGCCGACTGCACACCGCGCTCGCCAAGAACACGCGCGCCGCGAGCGGCTCGAGCTGCGGCTGCAGCGCAGCCACCACGCGCTCCACGACGCCTTCGCCACCGTCAGCCGCGCTGCTGCTGCGGCTGAGAACCGCCTCCTTCCTGAAGATGACGGCCTCGTTGACTGCGACCACGGTCGAGAACCTGCGCAGCGCCAGCGCCGCCCCACCGCTCTTGAGCTCCACCGGCGCCGCGCTCGCCTTGCTCGCCTCCAACACGTCGGACACGACGCGCGCGCTCGTCTTGCCCGAGTTCGCACACACGTGCACAACGTAGCGCGCCGCGCTCGCGCTCTCCTCGCCCACTAGTGCGGCGAACGCCTCAGGCACGCGCAACGCGTCCGCCACCGCGCGCAGGTAGAGCGCCGCCTGGTCCAGCGCTGCGCGCGCCGGCGCCGCTGACAGCACGTAGAGCCCCACGACGCTCACGCCGCCAGGCAGCAGCCGATCGACCTACGCTCCTCATCGCGTGCTTCGCGTGAGTTTGTGGCTACACCCTACAGAGTGTTTCGCGGGCGTATCTGCGTGCGCGCGCACCTGCTTGGCGAACTCCTGTGCCCAGTCGGCGGACACGTCCTCGAAGCCGCGCACGTCGCCGTCCTCTAGTGGAACGCGCGCAGAGCATCAGCGAGTGGGTATGAGGGGGGAGCGTTGGCAGCGGTGTATGGCGAATGCGCACCTGACTCGGGCGGCACAGGCATCGCCGTGAGCAGCGCGTCATTGCTGCTGCTGCTGCTCGCGACACCGAGGAGCAGTCCGAGCTCGAAGCCGCGGCGCGCGCCGGCCGCCTGCTGCCAGTAAGCGCTGAGCGCGGCGTCGACCGTGGGAGGCGTGCGCGAGCGGGTCATCTCGTGTTTTGGATGCAAAGAATGGCAAGACATACGGACGTATAGATCTGGCGTGCAAGGTACGTCTCGCTAGTGTGCGCATGCTCACTCTTGTAAGACGGCGCGCTCAGCTGGTGATACGAGCTGGAGCCACCGCGTCATGAAGGACACACACATGAAGGGGGGATAATAGACCGCCGTCGCGCTTGCCACCGGATTCTCTCCAAGAGCCAGGAAGAGCAGGTCGGGTGTCCGAAAGTGACGGGGATCGCCACATTTGCCGAGCGGCGAGCGGCGGCGCATGTGGTCGAGTCGTCGGTCCGCCATTGTGATCCGAGCAGCGAGCACCGAGCACCCAGCAGCGTCGAGCGTCGAGCACCGAGCGCCGAGCGCCACGCGGCTCTCGCTCGGTCAGCATGCTGCCCTTGTTGACCTCGCCAAACGACGCAGACGAGCCTCGTGTGGTACTTGCACTCGAGAGTGGCACGGCGTCCCACTTTCCAAGGCATACAAACTTCAATATATTGACAGTTGCACGCTGCAAGTGAGCCTAACGTTCGAATTTTGACTGGTCCAGAGCGCGTCACGTGGACCACACCTGCACGCTATTTCGAGCGTGACGTTTAGCGATCTTTCGCTAGCTAACCTTGGCGCTCTGGCTCACATGCCGCCGCCGCCGCAGCAGAAGCTCTCTTATGCGCACGCAGCAGCGCGCGGCGCTTAGATCGCTGTTGCGCAGCAGCACAGCCGCTCCTTTATGCTCGCTGCGTGCCGCGTTCCCCTCGGGTCATTGAGCTTTTTCGCGCGCACAAGAGCCCGGCGAGTGACTCGACAACGTAGACACAGCAACAGGAATGAGCGGGTGGAGCCTGGACGACGATGGAGGAGACTGCAACAGCGCTGCTCGCAGCGACACCCGGCCGTCCAAGCGCGAGAACAGCGCGGCGGGCGGCGGCTCGTTCCAAGTGCGGAAACCGCGCGCGTTCTTCGCTGCAGAGGACGACACTCCGTTTCCCCTCGACCCAGTGCCGACGAGCTCTCGCCGAAAGCAGTCGAGCGAGCGCGCGAAAGAGCTCGTGCTGGACAACACCGAGGACGACGAAGACGGCGGTGATGGAGAATCACGGGCGACGAGGGACGCTTGCAGTGTGAAACTTGTACCAGCCGATAGCGACGACGCGACGCAGCTCTGTCCGTCATCGTTCACCGCCAGCAGCAACAGCAACAGCAACAGCAGTACACACACCGACAAAAGCGCCATCCCCGATGTCATCCACACGCGCCTTCGAAGCAAGGCGTCGCAGTCATCTACGTCCACCTCCACTCCATCACACAAGAAGCGCGTATCGCTGAGCGAGGATGTGGCAGACAACACGGAGGCGCTCATGTACTACCTCGTCCGCGAATTCCTGATCCTCCACGTCGCCGACTCTGCAGTGACGACTCTGTTCGAACAAGAGCGGGTAGGTTGCTTCGCGGAGCTGCCGTGCTGTCTGTGCCTACTTGATCCAGAGTCTCACGGCGTTCTCTGCGCTCATGAGTACAGCAGCGCGTGAAGGTGCTCGACGAGAAGAGCGCGAAGAAGATGTTTCAGCGCGTGATCGGACAGTACGACCCGGCGTCGAAGAGCAAGGAAGCGCCCTCGCTTCTGGAGCAGCTCGTCGCTGTCTGGGATGAAACGACTCACAAACGAAGCTGCGAGTGTCCAGCATCTGACGCACCTGGGTCATCGATGTCTTCCTCGACTTCTCGACGCTCGAGCAGCAGCAGTCGATCGTCGTCGGAAACAACGACAGAAGCAACCGGCGCTGATGCGAAGAAGAAGCCGTCGTCATCGACACGCAAGAAGAAGCCGGCGCTGAACGTCATCACTGCCGTGGAGGAACTCGACGATCTCGATGCCTGCCTCACCGGCGGCGTGTCCGAGGGCGACTTCAACCGGCTGAACCGCCCTGGTTCGACGCCGAAGCCCCTGCTCCCATCGCAAGTGGCTGCGTCGATTCTCGGCGACCCAGGCTCAACGCCGAAGGCTCGCGCGAGCGACCTGGGGGCGCTCGGGTTCGACGAAGACGAGCTGCGCACGCCCGTGCCGGTCGAGAACATCAGTGGTGGCTCGCCCGCGAACTCATCGTCGGTGACGACCGCATCGGACTCCGACGACGACTCTGGGCTCTCGGATTATGCGAAGCGGAAGCGCATCGCGAAGAAGCACAACAAGCGCGTGTCGCTCGGTGTGCCCGGGTCGACGCCGACGAAGGAGTACATCTTCTTCCGAGAGACACCTCCGTCGTTCGTCACCGAGAGCGTCGAGGCAGCCGTGGAGGTGCTGGAGAAGCTGGGACTGGACCCTGTCTTCCGGCAGCAAGCCGCTGCGCCACAGGAGCGCTTCGTCGAGCTCCAGAGCAGCGAAGTGGCCAAGTACCGCGTCGGCCAGGAGGTGCGCAACCTCGGTGCGCAGCGCAACGTCTCTGGCGTGGTCTCCAAGGTCTTTGGGTCCCGACAGTGCGGCACCAGCGGACCAGGCACGATCGTGGTCGACACTTGTCCGGAAGAGGCGAGCGACAGCGCGAGCACTGCACTGCCGATGTCAGTTGCGACAAGACCAGCGACTCCGGTAGCTCCGGCGTCGTTCGATCTCGACGACGAGAACATGATGGACGAGCTCGTGGCGCTGTGACGCAGTCTCGCTCACCGTTGTTAATCCGGTGGTGTCGGACGCCTGGGCATGATCAGACAGGAGCGCAGGAAGACACGATCCGCTCTGCACGCGGGGGGATGAAGTAAGCTGCGACTGCATACATTGTCCGGCTTGAGCTCTAGCTTCGGTAGATGAACACGTTCCGCACCGGGAGCTTCGGTACCGATTGTGGCCGAGAGGATGACGATGCCCGCCCGACGCTACGGACGCTCGATGGGTTGCTGCGCGGTGCCGTGTCCTGGACGGGCGACGGCAGGTTCGTCACCACCACGCCTCCTCCACTCGCGTCGAACGACCCGTCTCGCGGCTGCGACTCGCTTGCGCTCACAGAAGGCAACGGGGCCGCTGCTGCGACGATGGCAGCTGAGAGTTCGGCGCGGATGTTGCTCTGAGGCGACGCGTACTCCGAGTTCGGGACTGCGCCGGTCGTGCTGCTGCTGCTCGCGGACGAGATCCAGTGGCAGTTGTAGTACTTCGGGTGCCACTGCAGGAAGTAGCCCTCCCAAATGCGCAGGATCTGGGCACCCGTCCACGGCCAGATCGGCTTCTCTCGAGCAACGAACTCGCCGTTCGTAAAGACACTCGGATTCGTCAGTACGGGCGTCCACACCGACACGCTGTTCGAGCGGACGTCGTTCACATCGCGTTGGAGGCGCGAGTCATACAGAAACGTGCCGTACAGCCCCGACGTCAGCGAGTTCGCCACGTGCAGCAAGAACCGCTCGTTGAACTCGAACGCGGATGGGAACTGGCGCTGGATCTGCCACACCGCGTCGAGGAACTGCAGCATCACCGGCGAGCTCTTGCTGCGCTGCGGATCCTTGTTCCGATCCGCGCCGAGGCGCTCGGCGAACTTGTGTCCGAACGCGCACCAGTCCTTCTCCACGAGCACCGCGAACCCCCGGATCGTGCGGAAGTATGGGTCGATCATGAGCTGCGCGAGCGCCGTGAGCTGCGCCGTGCGGTCCCACCCGTCGCTGCAGTGCACGAGCACCGACGAGCCCTCGAGCTCCAGCACGCGTGCAATCTTCGTCGCGCCTTCGAGGACGTAGTGCATGTGATTCAGCCAGCGCGTGGACTCCACTCGCATCAGCCACGTCTTGTCGCTGTCGTCGGTCGCGCCGGGGAGCAGCAGCTTCATCAGCGACAGGAACGACGACTGCATCCGGTACATGTTCGCGATGTTCAGGTGGTGGATCACCGCGCCGGGGTAGTCCTGCGGAGTCTCCACGCCGCCCTTGCCCATCAGCCGGTTCCCCGTCGACGCCTTGAGCTTGCGCGCGTCGAAGATGTAGATCGGGCGAGACGACGCGGATGAGAGCGACTGGTTCCTGATGATGTCCGGCAGGCGACGGTAGACTCCGACCAGGAGTTGATCCGACAAACTCGAGCTGCCCGACAGCAGGTTCCCCAGCAGCGGCTGACTGGACCGGGTCAGTACGCACCGGTTGCGTCGGTGGTAGTATGTGATCACCGGCAGGCGGTTCTTCGAGCGGAACTCCGTCACTTTCGTCAGCGTCGCCGAGTTCATCGACGCCGGCAGCAGCAACTTCGACGGGTACGTCTTGCAGATGTTCCCTCGCGCGTTCTGGTAGAACTGCAGCAGACAACAGCACCCAAGTGTTAGCGAACAGAGAGGTGCGAGTGGTCGAGACTCGAACTAGCCTGGGCATACCTTGAAGAACGGCTGCGCGCTCGGATCACCGTTGATCTGCCGTCTGAACTCGCGTTCGTCGGCGTACAGGTTCCAGCCATCCATGTCCGGGCTCACGCACTCGACGCCGTACGAGAACGCGAACGAACCGCTCAGCTCGAGCGGCATCGCCTGCGGCGGCGAAATCGGACGGAGCACGGGAGACGGAGCAGAGGACGGACCGATGAACTTGCGCGCAGTCGTTGCTGGCGGGGTCTCCTCCTCGCCGCGAACGAATGTGCTTGTCTCGATGGCGCTCTCGCTGGCAGAAGAAGAGCTGACGGTGATGCCCATCGGTAGGTTGAGAAATGGCGCCACCATGCCAGGCAGCGTCATGGCTTCAGGCGAGCCCCTCTCGGCGACCTTGATCCGCTGTGAGTCGTCCGAGAGCTTGCTGATTGTGTTGAGCAGATACTGCGAGCGTTCGTCGGATACGTGTGGCGGACCCTCGAGCTGGACGCGCATCACACGCACGTCCTTGCAGTTCAGCACTACGATCGCGGGCTGGCCGGTCGAGTACGCGCGCGAAGCCTTGGACCGACGGCCGCCAGGATACAGGATCTGCACGAATGTGATCGCGAACAGAGGGATGTACGCTGCCGAGCCCTTGATAGCGTTGCGCAACGGCATGTAGCAGTGGTCGGACGGAACGAACGCCACTCGGAAGTTCGTCACCAAGACGGAGCCTCGGATGCGACCCCACGCGTGCGACACCTCGTTGTTGTCTCCGCCTGGTCCGATCAGCAGAGTCGCCGGGAACTCGGTTCCGTTGACCACAAGCTCGCCCGGCAGCAGCGAGAGCCCGAAAGCGTCTCCGTTCGAGACAGTAGCTTCAGGTGAAGACTCGCTTTGAGCAAGTGCGTCAACGAGGTCGTCGGGGACTGGCGACCCGAGCAGCACCGCTGGGTCCAGCGGCGGAGACGACGCCAGCGAGCTGCCCACGGACGCTCGCCGCATGGCTTGCAGATTCGAGGATCGGCACGTCTCGACTGCTCGCTTGAACTGCTCGCGCTCATCGTCGTTCGCGAACTTGAGCTCATGCGTCAGGTTGCCCTCGACGCCGTTGTGCACAACAAGCTTTGCCGTACCGCTGGACGATCCGAAGCTCAAGTTGCGCACTGCATCGCAGTGGAACGACCAGAAGCGGTGCATGAACACCGACTTCACGCGTACGATGCCCTGGCTGCAGTCGAGTTCGAGACTGTAGCGATCCAGCACCGGGTTCGCCTTCCCGAACCCGAGCGTCCGCCGCAAACTCTGACTCTCGCTCGCCTCGATCTTGTACACTGCGAAACGCAGCACCGTCGCAGGAAGGTGGTTCTTCGCGTCCTCGCCCGAGACGTCCGTCTTCGCCCGCGAGTCCACGATATCGCTGTCGTCGAAGCACTTTTGGCGCGGGAGCATCGACGCCCGCTCCGCTGACTCCGGTCCGGACGGAGACGAAGACGTCTCGCTGATGTCGCGCATCCCTTCGTTGAGCGTCGCGGTGGACGCGGAACTCGGCGACGCCGCAGACTGGAGGTTCGTGAAGTCGAAGCTGGCCGAGCGAGAGAACTTGGATCGCTTCGACGCTCGCATCCGAAGGCGCCGCTCGCGCGTCTCCTCGCTCTCCTCGTCGTCGGCGTTTGCCGGTGTTGTCTCTGCTGACACCGGCTTGAGACTCGTCAGGACCACTGGCTCCATCTGGAACACTCCTTCGCCGTCGTCTGCGCCGTGCGTGTCGTCCCCACCGTTCGTCGAGTTGCTACTCTCTCCGTGCTGCTGTCCGTTCAGAAGACACCCGTTCGCATCATCTTTGCTCGCACGCTGCTCGCGATCGTGTCGCTCGATCCGCCTCGGTATCGACGCCATCCCACTCGAATCGAGGTTGCGTGTTACCAGCGCGGGCTTCGCGTCGTGCTCGCTCTCGCCCTCTCCTCCTCCGAGATCTGTGTCGGTTCTCGTCTTCTTCCGCGGCAACCGGTCGCCGACATGCATCGCACGCAGGTGGCCGCTGAACCATGCCTTCGAGGTGCCCTTCTGGGTGCTCGGCACCGAGATGGAGTGCCGGCTCTGGCGGCGTCGGAGCTTCACGGGCGCTTCTTCGCTCGTCTCCCCTTCGTCATTCGTCCCGGATCGCACATGCGGGGACGCAGGTCCGCCCACCGACGTTCGCTCGCCGATGCTGCTGTGGCGAGCGGCTATCGACGGCTCGCGACTCGTTGGGGTCCGCGGGGGCTCCATCGTGTCGAACACCTGCTCCAGTGCCTTCTGGAACCACAAACAGCAGAGCTCGCACACACGCACGGCTTCGTCCTTGAAGCCGAAGCTCGACGGTAGGATCTGGCGGCGCGAGACGCACTTGACGCAGAACGAGTAGCCACACGACGTGCCTGAAGGGAACAGCAGCACCAGCACAACACAGTTCCATCAGTAAGAGAGAGAGAGAGAGGGAGAGAGAAAGAGCGAGAGAGAGGGTCCAAGACACGAGCTCGCGTACAGTTCCGACTGCGGTGGAACGCGTTGAACGACTTGTTGCAGTGCTTGCAGTGCGAGTTGCTGACCGCGCGCGCGTGCACACTCGGCACGCCGGCCTCGCCTGGAGCGTAGCTGCTGGCGACGCTGCGTACCGAGGCACCGGCGATGAGCGAGCTCGGGCGGCTCGTGGGCTCCGCTGCCGCGCTGTTCGCGACCGACGAACTGCACTCAGCGCCGCCGCCGCCCTCCTCCTCCGCGCTCTCGCCCGCACTCTTGGCGAGCAGCCTGCGCTTGAGCTGCTCCACCACCTGCATCGCGAGCGCCAGCGCCGCGGCGATCGCGTCCACGTCGTCGTCCGTGTCCTCGCGCACGCCAAGCGGCTCGTCCTCGCCGTCCGCGTCTCCGCCGTTCTGCGCGCCGGCAGCGTCGCGACCGCTGTCTCTGTCGTCGTCGTCGTCGTCGTCGTCATCCGCCGCGTTCTCGTCCGCGACGTCATCGTCGTCGTCGTCGTTCTCTTCCTCGAGGCGCTCGGCATCGTCCTCCTCATCGTCGCCCGACAGCTGGGGATGCGGCGTCACCGCCGCTGCCGCTTCGTCTGCCGGCTGGGGGTCTGTCGCGTCGCCGCCGTCATCCCTCCCACCGCCGCCGCCGTTCGTGTCGGACACCGAGGCGCACGCGCGCACGAGCAGCAGCGCGACGCGCGCCGGGTCCTTCAGCGCCGCTGTGTCCGCGGGTTGTCGACGCGCGCGCGTCACCAGGCGGCGCGTCGGGCGGCTCCCGCGTCGTCTGCGCTCCATGGCTCCCGCCCTTGCGCTCCCTCGCTTCGAGGCAGGTCCGTGACCGCTTCTGCCCAGAAGTTGCTGGATTGATTGTGAGACCTTCTTTCACTGACTAAAAAACGCACTTAATCGGAGTGAAGTGACAGGCCACTATTTTGAGGACATCCGGTGCGGGTTTCAATCTCGCTCCAAGTTGACAAGTTGATCGAGGTTGAAGGCGAGAGATGCCAAGTGCTGCTGCTGAACGACGGCGAGCGCCGCGCCGCGCATACAACGACGCGGAAGACGGCGCAGATGACGGCGCCGATGGTGGCGAAGTGGAAGAAGACTCGGTGGAGAGACAGCGCCGCGAGTTCCTGCGCCGCCACCGCGAGATGCTGCTCCAGAAGCAGCGCCTCGAGACCGTGCGACTTGAGCTCTTCGAGGCAGCACGGAATCGACCTGCTGACATCGCGCTCGTTGCTGTTGTCTGTCACCGCGAATCATGTAGGAGCGTCGCCTGCAGGAGCACGAGCGCGACGAGGCTGCGATCCGCAATCGGCTGGAGGCTGTTCGCCTCTCGCTGCAGCAGGAGCGCGATGCCAAGCTCCAGCATCCACTCGGGAAGCCGCTCTCGTTCGTCTCGCCAGTCGTGAAGACGGCGACAACAGCGAAGAAGGCGGTGGTTGAGAGCGAGAGGCCGACGGTCGAGCTGCCAGACTCTCGCTTACCTGGGATCTACGCGCGCATCGAAGATCTCAGCGCCGACGCGCTGCGCGCGGTCGCGGAGCAGCAGGTCCTGCGGGACATGGCGCCGCTCAACACACGCGGCAAGTACCACGCGAGGTCCATGCGCGACCGGTACCCGATCGCCGGCTCTCAGTTCATGATCGAGAAGGAGCGTGATCTCTGCGTCGCTGCGAAGAAGAAACTGCTCCTGGAGAGCTCGTTTGCTTCCGGTGGAGTCGGTGGCGTGTCTCGCGCTGGCAGCACGCACAAGTCGTCGATACGGAGGAGCCTCAGCCTCGACACTGAGTTCGGCTCTGCGTATCGGAAGCTGGACTTTTACGTCGAGAAGATGTCGGACGTGCTGCGCGCCGAGGAGCAGGATGCGAGTCGAGCGCACCGCGAGCGACAGGCTCGGTTCATCGAGGTTCAGCACGAGGAAGGGCTGCGGCAGTTCTGGACGCTCTTCCACTCCGCGCACAAGAGGTGCGTTCGGCGGTGCCATGGACGAGAATTCACTCGCGTCTGACAGCTCGTACGGCGCGCCCAGAGAAGTCGTCTCGTGGCTCAAAGCGCACTCATTCCTGGACGTGAACGTCCCTGTGCGCGTCGTGCGTGCTCCGAAAGGTGCTGATCAGGCGACGCCAGCCCAGCGCTTCGTCACGGATCGAGAGCTTGGCGTGACGCCACTCATGGCAGCGTGCAAGTGCCAGTGCGTCGACATGGTGGTGTCTCTGCTGGAGCAAGGCGCCGCGACGCATCTTGCGAGTGCGAGCGGGGACACAGCGCTGCATTTTCTGTGGCATGAATGGCTCGCTCTCTCCTCTCCCTCGGTAGCGTCGGCGGCTCCCAGCGCGAGCGTGAAAGCTGTCGCTGAGCTCGGGATGCGAGCGAAGAGCTCGCTCGCAATCCTTGCCGCTCTCCTCAAGCACGCCGCAGACCCGAACGCGCAGGTGCGAGCCGCGCCGGCTCCGATGATTCTCGCTGAGTGCAGAGCTGAGCGTGCGAACTTGGAGCAGAACGCCTTGGGCGAGACCGCGCTGCAGATGTGCGCCAGGTTCGGTCTCGAGGATTGCGCGAAGCTCCTGCTCGCGCATCGCGCGGATGCGCACGCGCAGGACCGTCACGGCAAGAGCGCGGTCGCGTACGCTAAGGTGCACTGCCACGAGAACCTGCGCCGTATCCTGATCCACCACGACACCATCGAGCGCACGAGAGCGCGAGAAGCCGAGCGGAAGGGCTACGAGGCGCTGCTGAAGCAGGGCCGAGGCGTGCTGAGCAGCACGTTGACCCGGTCGCGTGCGTCTGCTGCTACTGCTGCTCTGAAGGTGTGGAGAGTGCTTCTCGCTCGCTAACCTCGTCGGGTGCTGGTGTGTGCTCCAGCGGAGGAGCTCTTCGCTCGTCTTCAGGTGCAGGAACAGCGCGCTGGACACCTGCGCAATCAGTTCGTCGACAGGAGCGGCTGCGTTCTCGTCTACCACGACGACGACAGTGACACCCACGACGCATGAGAGCGGAGACGAACAACTGGGGCGGCGCTCGGAGGCTTTGTGTTCGCCGCGGAGAGGACAGCGCGCCTCCCGTCACAGTGTTCTACTTGGTGGTTCCAGACGCGGCGGCTTCGCGCGCAGCCTGCGCTCGCATGGCGTCGGCGCTGCGCTCCTGGAAGAGCTCGATGCCGTCGTTCATGGCCGCGAACGCCGCCTCTATGCTCGCCTCGTCACCCTTCTTGAGCGTCTGCTTGAATGCCGCCGCCTGGGCGGGACAGATGATCTGCCCCATGCAGAGCTGCAGCATCGTGGCGGCCTGCGAGCACTCGAGCTCGCTCTGACACGCCTTGACGTCCACGAGGCACGTCTTGCATGAGTCCTTGATCTTGGCGAACGTCTGCTCGACCTCCTGCACCGAGAGCGTTTCGACGCTCTCCTTCTCCGTCGCGGACTTGTCCACCAGCGCGCCGCGCGCCGCCAGCGCCGGCTCCTCGGCCCCCTGGAAGAGCCGCAGCAGCGGGAAGCGCACGCGGTCGACGAGGTCCGCGAACGAGTCCACCGCCGGACGCGCGTACATGGAGATGGACTTGACGCTCGAGGCCGAGTGGAGCTCCGGCAGCGTGTCCTGCGCCGCCTTGTCGTCGTCGAAGTAGTAGTCGATGACGTAGCGTGCGCGCGTGGCGTCGCTGCGCAAGATGGTCCAGTCGTGGCGATCGAAGGGCTTGCCGAGGCCGAGCATGTGCTTGACCCAGGCGATGGGCGTGAGGTCGTCCGGGCGGCCGCAGAACTTGAGCAGCTTCGGGTCCGACTCCGGGTGGCACACCTTCTCGTAGTGCTCCACCTGAGCCCACGCGCGCTCGTTCATGTTGTTGTGGATCGCCACGATCGTGGGCACGTCGGCCTCATGCACGTCCTCGCCCTTGCCCTTGCGCTTGAGCGCGTTGAAGAACATCTGCTCGGACGGGTACAGCCACGTGCCGTCGGTGCCGCCCTTGGGGATCGTCGACTGCACGCGCTCCTGCGGCAGCGGGTACCGCTGCTCGTCGCGCGGCTCCTGGTTCGGGTTGAACGGCATCATGTTCGTTGGGTCGATGCGCTGGCCGTACACGTTGTAGATCTCCTTCTCCTCGCCGCCCTTCGCGCCGCTGTGCTGCACGGGGCAACCGCCTTCAGGCGTAGGCGAGGGCTTCTTGGCGCTCTCGTGCATCACGGGACAGCCATCCGGCACCGGCGCGACAGCGTCTGCCGGCTTGGGAGCAGAGCGTTGGTCGTGCGGCACCGGGCAGCCGCTGGTGGCCACCGGCGGCTCCTTCGTGGCGGCGCCGTTGCTCTGGTTGCTGCCCATGCTGCTTCTGCTGCCTGCTGCCTGCTTGTCGGTGGTCTGATACTCGCGTTCTGTGGCTGGCTGAGGGACAACGGTACCGTGCTGTCCGACTTTTTTCACTATGCCATGTTTCAAAGTCCCGATTGTCCATGTGATTCGCAGAAAACAGTGCTGATTTTTCCACGAATCATCGCGCGGGACGGACATTTTTTTCAACCAACCAGACGCCCGCAGCGATTGAGTGGCCAGCGACGCCAGCAGCGACTCGCATGCGAGTGTGAGCACCGATCATTGTCCTTGTTGTCTCCTGAGGTACGCAGACGCCCCCTGCTGCTGGCTTGCTGGCTATGACTCGAGGCTGCTGTGGTGTGTGGTGTGGTGGTGCGTGGTGGCGTCTGGCTGTGAGTGTCCGCGATAGCAGCACGCCGCCGCTATCACCGCCATCGCCATCGCCACCCCCATAGTACCTCCCCCTTCCCCTCCCCCACGCGAGAACCACCGCGACTCACGCCTGTGTCCGCTTGCGCAGCCTATCAACCATGAAGCTCAACATTGCGAACCCGGCCACCGCGGCCCAGAAGGTGCTCGACATCGATGACGAGCTGAAGCTTCGCGCGTTCTACGAGAAGCGCATCTCGCAGGAGGTGGAGGGCGACGTGCTCGGCGACGAGTTCAAGGGCTTCGTGTTCCGCATCTCGGGCGGTAACGACAAGCAGGGCTTCCCGATGAAGCAGGGTGTGCTCACGAACGGCCGCGCGCGTCTGCTCCTGTCGAAGGGCAAGAACTGCTACCGCCCGCGCCGCAAGGGTGAGCGCAAGCGCAAGTCGGTGCGCGGCTGCATCGTCGGCCCGGACCTCTCGGTGCTCAACCTCGTGGTCGTCAAGTCTGGCGACAGCGACGTGCCGGGTCTCACGGACGTGCAGATCCCGCGCCGCCTCGGCCCCAAGCGCGCGTCGAACATCCGCAAGCTCTTCAACCTCACGAAGGAGGACGACGTGCGCAAGTACGTTGTGCGCCGCAAGTTCGACTCGAAGACCGGCAAGAAGAACGACAAGGCGCCGAAGATCCAGCGTCTCGTGACCCCGCGCACGCTCCACCACAAGCGCGAGATTGAGCTCAAGAAGCTCAACCAGCGCGAGAAGGTGAAGCGCGAGGCCGCCGAGTACAACCGCCTCCACGCCCAGGTTCGTGTTCCGCTAGGCTGTGGTCTGTCTGTGCGATGGGCGTGACGAGGTGCTGACCCGTACACTCTCGATGTGGACTTCCCCCTGCTCCTTATTCGCCTTATGGCACTGCAGCGCGTTAAGGAGCAGAAGGACCGTCGTGCCAGCGAAGTCGCGAAGCGCCGCTCGAGCCGCAAGAGCTCGGTGAAGGCGTAAGCGCAGCCACCGCCGCTCGCTGACTCGCCTCGGGCCGCCGTCTGCGCCGCGGGGATGGAGCATCCGCTCCGTTCCCATGGCGCAGCGGCACCACCGGACCCGTTCCGGCCGCGCTGTAGTTCCTTCTCACCGCCGTCTGCTGCCGTGTCGGCATCGGTAGCTCTTCGGAGTCGCTGATGGCGATCGGAGAGGTAGATGGAGGATGGAAGGAGCACTCGCGTTGGGACTAGGTTTACCAAATAACAGGACAATGCAACGCATCTCAACAACACTTGGCGTTCGGTACCGTGGACGTGCTGTCGTTGTCGTTGTCGTCGTCGTGGCCGTCTGAGCGTCAGGAGGAGTAGGTGGTGATCGCTTCGACGATGTGGCTTCGATGGTCATGTGCATTTTGTGTGTTCCACACGAAGGAAAAGCCAGACGATCCTGTGAAACAGCCATTTGCTGTTTGCTAGGATATGCTTTTTGGGGGATCCCAATTCGATGCTTCCAACACTGAGCCATGCTCCTCGAAACCACCATTTATGCAAGATCCGAGGTCCGTCGCATCTTCCTCCATCCCCATACAAACCCCGAGTCAGCGTGAAGGGCATCACCACGCAACTCGCGACTCGCGACTCGCGCTCTCTCGCGCGCTGCTGCTGCTGGTGCTCATGACGACCGCTGCTGCAGAGCTGCCGCCGCCGCCCAAGTACACGCTCGCGCGGCCGCCGCTGCTCACGCCTGAGAACGCGGCTGCCGCGAGCTCCTCCAATGCCGCCAACTGCAACAATAATGGGGACGGTGGCTCGCCTGTGACCGCGACGACCGCGAGCGGCGCCACGTTCTACCTCTCGCCGCGCGCGGTGTCGGCGCTCGAGGTGCTGGAGCAGCGCGCGCGTGAGCCAGGCGTGCTCTACGGACGCGACGTGATCCAAGTGCCGCTGCGACTCGCGGAGGCGGACGGCGTATACGTGAACCTCGTGCTGTCGCACCGCGAGTTCGACCGCATGGCCGTGCACATCCCACAGTACGACGAGATGGCGCCGCGCGCGCTGCTCGAGGAGATCACGCGCCTGGTGCAGGAGGAGGAGCGCGCGCAGAAGCGGCAGGAGAGCCTCGCGGGCGGCGCCGACGCGTCCGCCGCCGCGTTCCAGGCGCGCGTCATGGAGCTCGAGTTCGAGCGCAAGCGCCTCAACACGAAGCTGCAGGCGGCGCGTGCGCTGCAGGCGAGGTGTGTGATTGCGTAGGACACATACTCGCGGGTGTCGGTCGATGCTAACGGGAGGGTGACGGGTGACTGGTGCCTGACGACGCAGCGTCACGGACGAGAACACGACGCTGCGCATGAGCGCGCGCGAGCTCGAGCGCACGGCGCTGGAGCTCGAGAAGGCACAGCTGCAGAGCGAGCTGCTGCGCGAGCAGGCGGTGCGCGCGGCGACCGAAGTCGCGCGCGTGAAGAAGCGCGCGGCGGACGCGCAGCGGCACGTGCAGCAGGTCGCGGGCGAGCTGCAGCGGCTGCGCGCGCAGGTGGACGCGGAACGCGTGGCGCTGGGCGTGGCGGCAGCGGACGCGCTGGCGCGCGTGGCACAGGACGTGCAGCGCCGCGAGAAACTCCTGCAGGAGAGCTACCTGGAGGAGAAGGCTGAGCGGCAGCTCATCGCGGAGAAGTACTACGAGCTCTCGGGACGCATCCGCGTGTTCTGCCGCATGCGGCCGCCGAGCGTGCGCGGCGGTCCCGTGGCGCTGCTGCGACCCAAGCCCAACAGCGTGCTGGTCGAGCGCGGCGCGAAGGAGTTCGCGTTCGACCACGTGTTCGGTCCGGAGGCGACGCAGCGCGCCGTGTACGCGCAGGTGGAGCCGCTTGTGGTGTCCTTCGCGGACGGCTACAACGCGTGCATCATGGCGTACGGGCAGACGGGCACAGGCAAGACGTTCACGATGATGGGGCGTCGAAGCGAACCGGAGAGCGAGGGCGTGATCCCGCGCGCGCTGCAGCAGGTTTTCGCGGTCGTGGACGCGCGGCAGCTCACGTACCGCGACGCGCTCTCGGTGAACATGGTCGAGATCTACAACGACCAGCTCCTCGACCTACTCAACGAGGACTCGAGCCGCGCCGGCAAAGGGGCCGCGGTGAAGAACGAGAGCGAGATCACAGCGCGCGGCGTCACGCGCTGGTCACACGTCGACGAAGTGCTCGCCGAGGGCAACGCGAACCGCAACATCGCGGCCACGAGCATGAACCTCGAAAGCAGTCGCTCGCACGCGCTCGTGTTCCTGCACCTCGAGAGCCAGCACCGCGAGACACTCGAGACGAAGCGCAGCACGCTGTGCCTCGTGGACCTCGCGGGCTCAGAGCGCATCTCGCGGAGCCAGGTGGAGGGCGAGCGGCTCAAGGAGACGCAGCACATCAACAAGTCACTCTCGGCGCTCGGCGACGTCGTGTACGCGCTGCAGCACAAGGCCAAGCACACGCCGTACCGCAACTCGAAGCTCACGTACATGCTGCGCGACATGCTCTCGGGGCAGGCGAAGACGCTGCTGATGCTGCAGCTGAGTCCGGACGAGCTGGACGTGGAGGAGACGACGTGCTCGCTCAACTTCGGCGCGCGCGTGAGCCAGGTGCAGATGGGCGCCGTGCGTCCGAGCGTCGAGTCCGGTGAACTTTTCAAGCTCAAGGACGAGGCGCGGTCGCTCGAGACGCGGCTCAAGGCGAGCGACGAGAAGCTCGCGGAGTGGAAGGACGAGTGCCGCTACAAGAGCGAGCAGCTCACCGAAGCGCGGGAGCGCGCCAAGGACCTCGAGCGTCAGCTCCGATTCCAGAGCGACGAGGTCGCGTCGCTGTACGAGGCGATGGACCGCACCGACGTGGCCGAGGTGGCGTCGCCGCTGGCGTCGCCGTCCGGCGAGTTCCGCCTGCGCACCGCGCCGTCGAGTCCGACGCAGTCGGTTAAGTCGAATCGGAGCACGACTTCGTCGGCGAGTCTGCCGGTGACGTCGTCGGTGACGTCGTCGATCGCGCGGCTGGCGGCACGCAAGTCGCTGAGCGCGAGCATGCGCCAGCCGTCAGCTGCTGCTGCGAACGACGCGGTGCTGGACCAGGAGACGCGGCGGAAGTCGCTGTCCACGCTGCCGTCGCGAAGCTCTCCATCGACGCTGTCCGCGCGTTCGATCCGCGCGTCGCGGGAGGCGCCGTCATCGCTGCCGAGCCGCAAGCCGACTCCGTCGACGACGTCGTCCAGTGTCCCGCAGAGCCCCGCGCCGACGAGCCGGATCGCGCGACCGCGGACGTCGCTCGGCGCGAGTTCGTCCTCGACGACCGCGGCTTCTTCCTCGACAACGGCGACCGGCACACCTCGCGCGCCGCTGCGCCGGACGAGCTCCCTCGCCTCCAGCGCCGGGCCGTCGCCGTCGTCGTCAGCCGCAGGAACTCCGCGATCAGCGGCGGTGCCGACGTCGCGAGTGGAGACGCGCCGACCGCTGTCTCGGTCGTCGAGCGGGGTGCGACCGGCGAGCGCCAGCGCCAGCTCCAGCACCACGAGCAGATCCATCCCTGCAGCTCCGTCCTCGAGACGGTGATCGCAGTTGAGTTGCAGTAGCAGTAGAAGCAGCAGTAGTAAGTCCATCCATCCATTCGTCGCTTATCGCATTGGCTGGTGCGCTGCAGCGGCGGCGTCGAGCTCGTGGCGTCTGCCACCCTTGGGCGACGCGGAGGCGATGGTGGCGTCCGGAGAGCTTCTCGCACTGAGGCTCTGGAGGCGTTGCTGGAGCTCCTGCTCGTAATCTCTGGAGGAGTCCAAAGCACCAGCCAAGTTGGTTGCGAGCGAGCCTCGAGCAGTGTTCGGCCTCACGCACCTGAGCACGAGGCGGACGCGCTCCTCGGTCGACGGCAACAGGTGGTTCAGCGCCGGCGAGCGGGTCGTGTACGTCGTCTTCATCGGGATGCGAGGACTCGCGAATCCTTTGGTGCGGTGAGCAGCGCCGCTGGGCGACTTGGCTGTCGGTATCGCTGCTCCGTTCCTTGGAACTGCTGCTCCCGCATCCGACAGATCAAGGCGGACGCTCTGTCTCGGCGTCACCACTGCGCCCCACGCACGCAGAGAGAGAGAGAGAG